>CAKAKR010067796.1:1795-60343 GCA_916700685.1 Adelosebastes latens | reverse complement strand
ACTCCGTTGGCGTGGAGGGTCCGCCATATTAACCATTCTACCCACTTCCTCTCCGTTGGCGTGGAGGGTCCACCATATTAACCACTCTACCCACTTCCACTTCGTTGGCGTGGAGGGTCCGCCATATTAACCATTCTACCCACTTCCACTCCGTTGGCGTGGAGGGTCCGCCATATTAACCATTCTACCCACTTCCTCTCCGTTGGCGTGGAGGGTCCACCATATTAACCACTCTACCCACTTCCTCTCCGTTGGCGTGGAGGGTCCACCATATTAACCACTCTCCAATCTCAGTTCCATGTGACTACCGATACAAACATTTACTTTAAACTGCTCAAACTGAGACAGACCTTTAATTTATTCAACATTATCGTCATAAAGTTTAGAAAACGGTAGACATGTTCATTAGATTGCAAAGTGTTGCATATATATATTGTATATAGGCAACATATATTTTATATTTATATATATTTTTTTTTCTTATGATTTCTCTATGTTTATATATCTATATATTCCCCCCGGGGATCAATAAAGTATTTCTGATTCTGATCTGGATTCTAGTCTTGGAGTGGGTTAGGGTGTCGCTCCACCACTGTTACCTCCAGCAGAGGGGGCCAGAGAGCAGGGCCAGACCCAGACCTGGAGGGACAAGCTGGGAAGAGTTATCCATCAGGTCTACCTACACTGCTAGCTCACCCAGACCTGGAGGAGAAGGAGAGCAGGAAGAAACACTGAGGAGCCGGGGAGAAGACCTGATCCTGATCCTGATCCCTCTCTCTATCTACCGCAGCCCTTAAAGAAATTAAAGTGACTGATGGGATCATTTAGTCTGCTGTTCCTCTCCCCTGAGAGTTAATAAAGACGTCTCCAGCCCTGTGGGCCACATGGCTCGTGATCTCATCGCCGTGACCCGGGGAAAGTGAACACAGAAGATGGAGGACAGCAACCCCCAGAGAGGCCCAGAGGACCCGAGATGTGTTGCAGAGTCAACACCTGAAGGTGATGTTGGGGCGTTCCTGGAGGTGTTTGACAGCCGTGAGGGAGGGATGGCGAGCAGCTGACTGGGGAGTGATCCTGGTTTCCTTTGTTACCAGCCGGCCAGAGCCCAACGCCTCCAGTCCTGGTACTATGACCCACATTAAAGGCCGCCGCCATCCTGACCCGGTATGGTCTCAGTCTGCCGGCCCGAGCCCAACGCCTCCATTCCTGGTACTATGACCCAGCCCATCTGGCTCGGCCCCAGGGGGCTGAACTGATACGCCTCACTAAGAACCGGACCGCCCCGACTAGGACGAGTGGTACTGGACCGATGCATCTGGACACTGCCTGCTGACGCTCAAAGGTACGCCGCTCAGATTCAAACCCGGTAACACTGAAACAGTGGTTCTGTTGAGAATCATCAGGTCCAGTTTAATAGTGAGTTACTAAAAGAATCAGAACCAAAGAAAGTGCTGCTCTAAAGTCGAGTTAACCAAATTCAATGGGTCCACCTGCTCTTCTGTCTGTCTGAGCACAGCGATCAGAAATAATGCAGAAGCAGTGACCAGTGAAGGAGGAAGTGACATCATCAGCAGTAAAGTTCACTGAGCCAATTCCACATTTTAGGAAACTGACACTGAAGAAACTCTCCAGCACTAACTGGGGTTTAATAAATTAAAGAGACGGTCATTAATTAAATCAGTGAAACCTGCAGAAACTGAATAAACTCAACAACTAACCGATAAAATCGTATTACTAATTATGATTTATTTAATTACTAATGAAAGAAGATTAATAAACAATATAAGTGCAGAACAACATGAAGCTGAGAACAGACCGGTGGGAATAAAGGAGGTCGGATATTAACGGATCAAAGAGGTTAGAGGTAGTTCAGGACTTTCAGACCTTGAAGATGGTGTTTTCCTCGTCTGACGCTGGCGTGTGGCGTGTAGCGTGTTTCCAGGGGATCTGGAAGAGTCTGTGTTCTGAGCTGAGCCACTGCAGACCGGGATACCTGCCGCTGTTCACCTGCGCCAACAACCAGGGCTTCAGACGGATCCTCCGGGGCTGCACGCTCATGGTGGGAGTACTGGGACGACACTGGGGGAAACTGGGGACGCACACCGACAGGTTATTAATCTTATATTCTAATGAAGGGAGGTAAAAACAGAAATGTGTGACAGCGACATGTACTGTAGGCTAATAAATATTAAAGTTATTATAAATTATTATAGCTTGGTGTTAGAGGTGAGAGGTCCCATAGAGCTTCGGGTCAGATGTTTTATTCTTGACCTCTGTGAACATGATGAAGGTCACCTGATGACTCGGATCCTGCTGAACCTCCAACCTCACAGACTGTTGGAACGGTGCCTTCACAGGTTTCAGTCAAAAATCAGTCAGATTCAGAAATCCTCTTACGGGTCTATAATCGGTCAGATTTACTGGTCTATGAATCAGTAAATGGACCTGTCGGGTCACCTGTTGTTCCACCTGTAGAACACCTGAGAGCAACCACCGCAGCAGCTCATTTAAATCAGGTCAAATCTTTTTACCAACTCACTTTTAATCTGCTTATTTTCTGGCTTTAACTTTTGGTTTATTGTCTTTTAATTATGAACGTCCCCTGTTCAGTATATTTACTAATACTAATCCTCAGTATATTTACTAATACTAACCCTCGGTATATTTACTAATACTAATCCTCAGTATATTTACTAACCCTAACCCTCAGTATATTTACTAATACTAACCCTCAGTATATTTACTAATACTAACCCTAAGTATATTTACTAACCCTAACCCTCGGTATATTTACCGACTCTAACCCTCGGTATATTTACCGACACTAACCCCCGGTATATTTACCGACTCTAACCCTCGGTATATTTACCGACACTAACCCTCGGTATATTTACCGACTCTAACCCTCGGTATATTTACCGACACTAACCCTCGGTATATTTACCGACACTAACCCTCGGTATATTTAGTAACTCTAAGCACTTCAGTGTTTCAGAGGTTGTGTGAGTGAATGTGAGTGGTTTCATAACTCTACTGTACTATACTTCACTGTACTATACTCTACTATACTGTATTATACTCTACTTTACTCTACTCCACTGTACCCTACTATACTGTATTATACTCTACTATATTGTACTGTATTATACTCTACTCCACTGTACTCTACTATACAGTATTATACTCTACTATACTGTACTGTATTATACTTTACTATACTCTACTCCACTATACTGTATTATACTCTACTATATTGTACTGTATTATACTCTACTCCACTGTACTCTACTATACAGTATTATACTCTACTATACTGTACTGTATTATACTTTACTATACTCTACTCCACTATACTGTATTATACTCTACTATATTGTACTGTATTATACTCTACTCCACTGTACTCTACTATACAGTATTATACTCTACTATACTGTACTGTATTATACTTTACTATACTCTACTCCACTATACTGTATTATACTCTACTATATTGTACTGTATTATACTCTACTCCACTGTACTCTACTATACAGTATTATACTCTACTATACTGTACTGTATTATACTTTACTATACTCTACTCCACTATACTGTATTATACTCTACTATATTGTACTGTATTATACTCTACTCCACTGTACTCTACTATACAGTATTATACTCTACTATACTGTACTGTATTATACTTTACTATACTCTACTCCACTATACTGTATTATACTCTACTATATTGTACTGTATTATACTCTACTCCACTGTACTCTACTATACAGTATTATACTCTACTATACTGTACTGTATTATACTTTACTATACTCTACTCCACTATACTGTATTATACTCTACTATATTGTACTGTATTATACTCTACTCCACTGTACTCTACTATACAGTATTATACTCTACTATACTGTACTGTATTATACTTTACTATACTCTACTCCACTATACTGTATTATACTCTACTATATTGTACTGTATTATACTCTACTCCACTGTACTCTACTATACAGTATTATACTCTACTATACTGTACTGTATTATACTTTACTATACTCTACTCCACTATACTGTATTATACTCTACTATACTGTACTGTACTCTACTCCACTGTACTGTACTATACTATACTCTACTCTACTATATTCATTAGGTCCGTGTTAGTGATGACAACAGGAACTGAAGGCTCATCTCTCTCAGACAACTTCATGTTTTTGTTCCTGAAAAGTTTTCGGAAGTCAGTGAGTCACAATCATGAGATCTGATCTCAGATCTCTGAGACCAGATCTCAGACCAGATCTTATTAAACCGGATCAGGACGTGTAACTGACAAACTTTGTTCAATCAGAGAAACGTTTAATGTTTCAGCTCGTTGAGGAGGGCGGGCTGATGCTTCCGTGTGTGTGTGTGTGTGTAGTGACTGGACTCACCTGGTCCTGGTCCTAGTCCTGCTCCTGGTCCTCGTGCCGCTCCGTGTGTCGTTAAAATGACGTAGTTCTTTGCAGCGCCACAGTGACGTCAGCAAACAAATAAACAAACAAACAAACAAACAAAAAGCCGCCGACACGAACTGAAGCTCCTCACGGAAAACACCTACGACTGACTCCGGATCACAATCAATGTAACACAATGACAACTACTACTTCCTGTCAGAGTCACAAAATAAAAGCTTCAGTCACTCTGAAATGAAACAAATAAAAGTCTAAACTAGTTTATATTAGATATGTTTATTAACACCAAACATGAAGGCACATGCACTACAGAATAAATACATATTAATATATAATAATATTTAAAAATAAAAGTCTAAACTAGTTTATATTAAATATGTTTATTAACACCAAACAGAAAGACACATAAAGACAGAAACTGTAAACCCGTCTCTTTAAGCTACAGTCTGCACTACAGAATAAATTCATCATGTTTGGGGTTGTAAATGTTCATAAATTGTTCATACATCGATTTTTGGATGCTCTGCAGCTATTTTCCAAGACGTAAGTGGTCAAACAGTACATTGGAGTACATCCTGGTGAATTAAAGAAACTATAAAGCAACTTATGCTGGAAAATAATGTCAATATACAGAAATAATTCATTAACAAATAATGAAACATTCGTTACAAGTTATAAACCTTTTGTAAGCAGTTAGTCAATAAACTTATTTACCCATTTACTTATTTATAAAGCAAGCTTATGCCAAATAGATAATGGTACCAGCATGCTTATGATGATTTCTCAAAATGTATTTATTACTATTATTACTAGAAGAAGGGGGAAATAAGATTTTTAAAACTAATTATTTCCATTGCATTACCAATTGAAATGTTTCCTCTTATCAATAATATCCCCCTCAGCTTGTTTATGAATAAAGTCCTTTCCTTTCAGTTGATTAAATACCTGTAGTCCTCAAACGGCACACAGTCTGGGATACAAGCAGCTTGTATCTTAAACAATTTGATAAATTACACATCCTCATGATATCACAAAAATAATCACACAGTGGTGAGTTTTCTACACCAGACTGGTGAGCTATTCAACAGACTTATACAGTGAAATACTTTGGAGTTTGCTACAGGAGACACCTTCTGGTTGCACCCTAAACTACACCAAAGGGACTTTTTTTAAATTCCTGTCATGAGCCTACAGCCTCTGTTAACCATCATATCAGCGTCCAGTATCAAGTGTTACATTGTAATATCATATTTATTGTCATTAAGGACAATCTAGGATAGAAGGGCAGGTTTCTATAGCCTGTATAATGACCATAGGCCTAACTTAGGCTACCTTTAACCTGCTGTCAGCCACTGTAAGCTGCTCATCCTGCACTGCAAAAAATATCAGTCTTAACAAGTCATTTAGCCTACCGAGCGTTAAAATCTTGCTTTGCATGAATGTTTTATTTTTTATAAAAAAAAAGTCCAGTTGTTTCCAGTGAAGTGGTGTATTCTAGCCTATACTGTTTAAAAATAGAGCTATTTTAAAATAAGGACTCATCGCTACCCCTTTTAGAGTTGATCCCTGTAAAATGGGTTAACAAATATTATTACCATACAGTAGCAAAACAAATATTTATCTGACACCACTGTTTAGCCTATTTTATATTACCTTAAGCATTTAAAATTCAATTTATAAGTTTATGCTCTTGAGACCCAGCCCTTGAAACAAACAAGCAAGTGAAATAAACCAGAATGATATATTTTGTATTTTTAAACAAGTTGAATGTATTCTTGGTATTAAATCACTCTACAGCCATAATCTGTTATTTTTTTTGTCTTCGTTCTTCACAGTTCGGCTGTCGTTTCACATTAAAATCGTCCTATGGTGCACTACAGTGGACATGTTGTAAAATAACAAATAAAAATAAAATTTAAAAAGTCTAAATTGTAAGATGTTCTTTTTTACTCTAAATAGAAAGGAAATCACACAAAAATAAAATAAAATTGGAAGACACTTTTTTTCCTCGGTTCCCAAGAGTATGTATCAGACCTGGGCATTATACGGCTCGGGGGCCAGAAGCGGCCCTCGTGATGGTTCTGCCTGGCCCCGGTAGGTCTCAGACAAACCACACAATTTTAGGTGAGGAGAGCCGAGGGATTGCTAGTTAAGCTACAAAAGCAGCAAGGACTTTTTACAAAGCTGCATGCAACGAAAGAAGGACATTTAAAGGGACTGTTTGTAACTTTTTAAGCGTATAAATGTACCGGGTCGGGACACATGCGCGCTCGCATATGTGCGCTCGCGTGTGGCCGGAGCCTCTGCTCTTCTGCTTGTCTTCACTCACACAGTGAGTGCGCGTTCTCGCGTACTCACTCCACCTCTAGACGTGAACGCCCGCTCACTACACACTGCAGAAGAGTTGGTAGCTCTGAGAATATCTAGTGGACGTTTGTGCAGAAATAAATGCTGCAGCTCCTCCAGACCAACAGAGGTTTTCCGTGTCTTGTGAAGTGACGGGGCTCCGCAACGAGAAACGTTATCAGTGGCACCTGGTCGGAGACGGTAACGTTGTTCTCTGCGGAGCCCCGGCACCGACCCGCTTTTCCTGCTCAGCCTCCGGTGTCTCCCTCCGGAGAGAGAGACACCGGAGGCTGAGCATGAAAAGCCAGCATTGGTTCATGGAGAGACCTTCGTCTGGTCAGCTAACATTACTGCCAAGCAGCTGAAATATAAAGTGATATTGTGCTTTTAGCTGACGTGTGTCGCCACACTGTTTTGAGCGATGCTCGTTCATGTCTATTTAGAGCGAGCAAGAGCGAGCAAGCGCGAGCCCGTCGCTGACTTTCGTTGACTTAACGGCCACAGGTGTCGCTGTTAACAAGCAATTCTGAAAGTTACAAATAGTCCCTTTAAGTGTTAATGTTAAGTTAAATGTTAAGTTTTGTTAATGGAAACATTACTACCCAAAACAGTCAGTCCTGTACAGTTCAAATACTGCTGCATAAAATGGAATTTCTTTTAATAATATGCTGTTTGGAGTGATTTTCAGTGTAATAAATCCTGAAAAATATGTTTTCTATGATTTAATCTTGTGATAAAAGGTTACATCCGACAGAATTTGTTTGGCCCCCGGCAAAAATCTGGATTTCTCATGTGGCCCCCCCGGAAAAATAATTGCCCACCCCTGGTATATATGAACCTGGAGACCATGCACGGGTTTAACATTTTTTGCAGTGTGCATCCCTGTAAAATGTGTTAACAAATAATATTACCATACAGTAGCAAAAACAATATTTATCTCACACCACTGGGTAGCCTATTTTATATTACTTTAAGCATTTAAAATTCAAAGTATATATGAACCTGGAGACCATGCATGGGTTTAACATTTTTTGCAGTGTGCATCCCTGGTTGCATCACATGACCCGTTAATCTTCGGGTGTATTTCCGCGTTCACGACGGCCGAGCTGTTATCAATGACTCTCCATGACTCTCTCCATGGGTGTGCAGGGCTTTAACCTAATGCATCACAGCCGTCTCCATCATCCTCTCCTCCGGCTGCGGCTGTTGTCTCCGCTGAGCGCTCAATGAATGAAGCTGTAACCATCTGAGGTCATCCTCCTCCTCCTCCTTCCTTCCTCCTCCTTCCTCCTCCTCTTCCTTCCTCTTGTTCTCCATCGAGCCGTCCGTCGAGCAGTGCGGCCGAGCTGGGGGGGAATCCGGGTAAAGGTAGCCGCGGCGCCGCGCAGCACCACCGGCCGACGGACACCACCCCGCCGCGACGCGCCACCAACATGCTCACCCGGGTCAAGTCCGCAGTGGCCGGGTTCATGGGTGGCATCATGGCCGGGGGCAGCTCCGGCGGAGCGGGCAACACGGGCTCCGAGCTGCCGCTGAGATTCCCCTACATGAGACCCGAGTTCCTCGGACTGTCCCCGGATGAGATCGAGTGCTCCGCGGACCACATAGCCCGGCCCATCCTCATCCTGAAGGAGACCAGGAGATTACCGTGGGCCACCGGATACGCTGAGTGAGTAAACCCGGCGACAGCTGCTCTTAAAGAGGCTCCTGGTGTCTTTTTTTAATTTTTTTTATTGTGTTATAAAGTGATTACAAAACAAGTGAAGACAAAAACAAAACAAAAAGAAAATAAATGAGTAAAATATATATATAATACAGTATATACACATGTGGTATTATTATTGTTATTGATAATAATAACAATAATAATACCAACTCTTACAATAATAAGTGACATAAATAAGTAAATAATAACAATAATAATAAAAAAAAGAAAAAGAAAAAATGTTTGAAGTTAATTGGAAGGTCATACAGTATATAATTATAACTGTGTATGCTCCTGATGTCTTAAGTGTCATCACATGGAGATCATCTGCGTTCAGTGTTGTGGAGGCCTTGCAGGTGTCCATCACAATAGTTTATGTCATTGATTTGCTCCTGTAAACAGGCTGGTAGACCTCCACACTCTTTGGTCTCTGACTAATGAAAAAGCACGACTGGGAGCAGAGCTACACCTGTTGTGACCTACATCCATCTCCAGCATGCTTTTACATCCACAGCATCCTTTTTCCTCTCCTAGCTTTGCATCATCAAATTGAAATATCGTGCTGTTAGAAATGGATGACATGCATTCATCCTAAGGATCACAGCACTCAGCTGGTTTTCACGTGCCAGAGGATGATGCACCCTCTACTGTACCAGCTGCATCTGGGTATTAGTCTACAACTGTGCTCTACTTATGGCTAGCTGTGTGTCAGTGTGTGATTGCATGTTAATAGCCTCTGGGTACTACTACTGTAGCTGTAGCAAACCAGGTCAATAAGATGCAACCTCATATTCTGGCTTATTGGCTTTTCTTGACTCCAGACCGCTGACTAGTCTTTAATGCACTCAAGTGAAGAGTTCGTTGCTGTTAACGCCCGTCATCGCTGCCTCTGTCAGCATCCGCTCACTGGATTAGTACAGCAGAGAACCATCAGTGCTCTTGTAATCATGTCACATGTTACACAGCAGTTTTTGCACAAACACTCCTCCACAAATCTGATGTAAAAGCGTAGATATTATTCCACGAGAAAATACATTTAGCTCTTTAGTCTGTTATTTATTTGTCACATTCAATCAGGAAAGCCCCGTCAGTTTGAGGTAGGAGGGGGTTAATTAATAGCTAACTACAACAATACATGGGGGTATTACAATTTGACTCCCCTTAATATCTGCAAAACATGTTAACTGTAACTAGACGTTCATTAGTACCTCTGTTGACTTAAAGGGTGAGTTATTTTGTTTGTTTTTAAGGTTTTTATATCATTCTGTAGCTTCCCAGTGGTGTTTCTTATGTATTCAAATTCTAACATTCACATTTTGGTCAAAGTACGTATGTTTTAGTGTAAAAATGCTATTTTTCCAAGCCCTTATAAAAACTTTCCCACGTGACCTGACGTAGGTTTCTGCATACATACATGAGGCTGCTACATATACAGTATATACACCGATCAGCCATAACATTTGGACAGCATGGGCACCCTGACCGGTCTGCGGCTACGCAGCCCCATACGCAACATGTTCTGACACCTTTCTATCGGAACCAGCATTAACTTTTTCATCAGTCTGAGCTCCAGTAGCTCTTCTATTGGATCGGACAACACGAGCCAGCCTTCGCTCCCCACGTGCATCAATGAGCCTCGGGTCTGACCCTGTCGCCGGTTCACCGGTTTTCCTTCCTTGGACCACTTTTGATAGGTCCTTACCACTGCAGACCGGGAACATCCCACAAGAGCTGCAGTTCTGGAGATGCTCTGACCCAGTCGTCTAGCCAGCACTATTTGGCCCTTGTCAAAGTCGTTCACATCCTTACACTTGCCCATTTTTTCTGCTTCCAACTCAAAGTACAAAATGTTCCCTTGCTGTCTAATATATCCCCCCCACTGCCAGGTGCCATGGTAACGAGATAATCAATGTTATTCACCTCACCTGTCAGCTGTCTTAATGTTATGGCTTATCGGTGTATACATCCTTATAGTCGGTGTATTAATGTTACAAACAGTAACTTAGATGGCAGTCTGCATGCTGCCAGGAGTTATCAACACAGGAGCTAAGCGATGTACTGCTGTGTGGGTGCCACGCCCGAAAGCCACACAACAACACCAACAAACTAACCGATCAATGCAGCGGTAGGCCGGCAACTCCTGTGTTCTGCGAGGTCAAATGTTTTTGTGAATGTAGCTCGGTGGCTTTGAAGAGAGCGATACAACGGCTTCAGTTCCCCGTCAGAAAGGGCTGTCTGACGGCGAGGTAAAGCGGCTGTGGCTCTTATATAGCTTATATAGCTCTCTTGAAAGCCACCAGACTCCATTCACATAATAATTTGACCTAGCAGAATGGACTTGCATTTATACAGCGCCTTTACATTACATGTCAGCATTCACACACCCATTCACACACTGATGGCAGAGGCTGCCATGCAAGGTGCCAACCAGCCCATCAGGACCAAAATACATTCACACACCGATGGCGCAGCCTTCGGATGCAATTTAGGGTTCAGACATGTGGACTGGTGGGCGACCCGCTCTACCTCTGAGCCACAGCCGTCCCTTCAACCCCACTCCAAAAAATCCGAACTAACCCTTTCAGTTATTTCCAAACTTTGACTCAGCTAGTGCTAGTGTTCACATTATTTATAACCTTATTGATTAGCTTACTTTGGTAACCTACATCGCTGTTGAGTGGGCGTTTCCTTGTGAAAAGAACGCGGATGGACCCGCCCTGTAATGATTAGCGTGTTGCTGGATGGAGCCTTGGGTGTCACATAACAGGGGATGGTGCTCCTGGGTTTGGGACGGATGAAGTGATTATTCTAAAGTATTAATCAAAGTTGTCTGGAGGGGCGTTGCCTTGTGCAGTAAATACGTATGGAAGCTCATATCAGCAGTATCACAGGGACCTGATACAGAGACAAGAAAGACCTCTTCTGTAGTATAAGGCTTGGCACAAGAAGATGTACAAGCTGTACAATTTGATAATTATTGACGAAAAAATGTAGCTCCAAAGTTTTTTTAGCTACAGTACGTATAACTTGATCGACTGTTCCCTGCTGTATCCGTCTCCACCTTTGGTTAATATATCACAATGAATGAATTCCTAGTTAACAATCTGTCTCTCCACCCTGATACCAGTAATGTGTGTGTGGTTAACATTTCACGATAAGATATCAGACAGAATCTTGAGTAGTAACAGAACAAATGAGAGGAACTAATTGCTAATTAATCACTAGTTATAGCTCCGGAATTACAAAACAGTGGATAAAGGAAAGAACATGGTGCCACTGTAGATACTGAATGTTGATTGTTACTAGATGTCTGTGAGTACTACTGCTTTCCTTCAAGAAGAGCAGGTTACATTTGAACATGTTTAAAATAGTTCTCCTAGTAAAGTCAAAGTCTTTTGAACAGAAAGAAAGTTTGTTCCCATTCTGAAAGGTTGTTCTCTCACAGACATTTATTATTAGAAATCTCCGGTCCCTCCCCTCTCTTCTCTCCCACGGGATTAGAATAGAATAATACTGAAACTGTTTGTTAATCAGGTCTTTGGTCACATCTTCCCTTCTCTCTCTTTAACACACACACACACACACTGATACTCAGAGCAGGCCTGAAGTGTCTCTCTGGGACCGGTGTCGTTAATGAGTTCAGCTCGTACCGCCATTCATCTGTAATTAAAGCCTCCTGTGTTGTCATTACAGCAGCCATTTTGGCTCTCACCGCTCCTTCCTCCCACTTTGCCTCTCGTTCTCTCAGCTCTTCTCTGCTCACAACGAAAACAGCACAACAGACGTCAGGAATTGATTACTCTACCAAACCAAAGTCATTTAGTCAAATCTTTTTGTTGCAGTGCTCATAACTGAGCGTTCACTAAATCCCTCCTAGAACCGCGACTGTCCAGTCGTAGCTTAGCAACTAGAGCAAACAAAAACACAAGAGCAACGGTGTAAGGAATGTAAACTGTAAATATTAGCATGTCCAGCTTATAACCTAATAGAAACTGGGCGTTACTTAGATTTTGGGAAGTTTATACTTCAGCGACCCCAGCCAACATTACTTGAGATAGCGTTACATTTGTTAAACACTTCAGTGAGTTCACACCCTAATTCTCTTGGAATGGTAGAATTGAAACATACTGTTTGAAAAAAGAAAAAAACAAACAACAGGCTAAAGCATAAATCTAACCTCTGCCTTGCTAACGGTGACCAGACGTCCTGGTTTGTCCGGGATTGTCCCGGTTTCACGCTGGGTGTCCCGAGTCACGACAGATATCTGTTAAATATTCGGTTTTCATCACAATTAAATCAAAAATAACATTATACTTGTTTTTCAGCGCTTACATAGACGTTTATCATGTTCTGGGCCAGTCATTAACCAAATATGAAAACATAAACAATGCACCAGGCGTCTGGATTCAACACTGATTTGTCTGTATATGTGTCAATCAATCAATGTGACGTTGTCAAGGCTGTTGCTATGGCGCTTGCGGCTCTAACGGTTAGCTGTCATGCTGAAGAGAAAGTCGCTCCAGGAGGCTTACTCCTTCTGTCGTAAAGTACCGGGCAATGAAACTGTTCTGCACACACTGCAAGAGTACATTTTAAGTCGCGCGCAGTGGAAATGGCAATATACAAAATATTAAGACGGCCAGATAACAATATACAACAGCTGGCAGAGAATGTGTCACTGTCGGCCATCTAGCCGGCAGCCTGCGCTTGTGCACGCTGACAAATAGCTTCTGTTTAGTTTTAAAAGGTATCTGACAATCATTAAATATGTTATATTACACCAATGCAATCCTTGTATTTTTTGCTTACTAGTTGTATTATACAGTTTCCAAATAAACTACGTTTTGGTGGATTTTGGGAGACAAAACATAATTTTTTGGTGTGCTGAGGCACTGTCCATGGTGTTGAAAGGTGCGCTCAAAAGGTGTGCAAAGCACTGAAATATTTGTCCACCATCCTGATGAAAACAGTACATGTGCGCGTGCATGATCGTGCGGTACACTTAAGGGTGCTGGTTTGCAGGTTTGGATATTATGGTCACTTGGCTCCTGCTTCTCCAAGTATTTAAGCTAAAAAGCAGCCAAACAGGTTTATGATAGAGTGAAACAAAAGTCTGATCTTACATTTTCATTATCATAATTAGAATTAGAATACAAGGACTAATTAACCAGCTCTAGGCTGCAAATACAAGAACTATGTTGCCTGTTTATTTCCACGCCTTCTATATGGACCAGAAACTGGGGAGGATTCTGACTTTTTGCCTTTAGCTTCAGTCTTTTAGCACCAAATCATGTATATGTAGTCGGAAACAGCATTTCAGCTAACACACAGAGCTAATTAGCTAGCTAGCTACTGCTAATAAAATGTGGCAGCTACAGTTGTTGTTATTTCAGCTAGCAAAATGAACGGCCTAAGGCTTTTGTCTACCTATGTCTGAAATCAAGGACCCATTGTTTAAAAAATACTGAGAATTTTGAGTGGCAAATGTTTAACCATTATCACTGTAATTATGATTATCAATCAATTATATTATTATATGTAATACATATTGAAGACAAGCCCCATCCATTTTTAAATTCAATTCAAACTCTCCCATTTTGCCGTTGTATTTTCTTATCTCTTATATTCAGGTGGTAGTGCAATACCGACCAGGATAAAGTACTAAATGTGGTCTTTTTGAAAGACTGTTTCAAGTATTTAACTCGTCGCTCTTTCGCTGTTATTGTTCCTTTGATGTTCCCAGTTAAACGGAGGCAAAGCTCTGAACCATTGTGCTTCACCAAATAATTATCTCAACCTTGGGGCCAGTGTCTGGCCCAGAATCTGTTGCCGAGGGTAGAGAAACAAAGAGGGCATTAGATGTCTGACAATGGAGGGGGAAATTAGGTTCTGTTCCTAATGGGAGGAAAGCTAATTGTGCCGAATGAAACTTGATTGGCAGGGAAATGAAATAACTATCATTCTTCCTGTAAATGGTAAAACGAGGACATAGTAGATGCAAGAGCACTTTCAATCACACACATTCACACACACACAATGGCAGCAGCTGCACCTACCATGAAATAGATTAACACAGAGTGATCCATTATTGATCGGGCCCATGAAACGCATTGTAGTCATGAAGGACGAGGACTGTTTTTGCAAGTCGTTTTTAGGGTTCAAAAGGTCATATAAACATGTATTTTTTCAAGTAAAAACCAGCAGGACATGATCACAAACACACATACACACAGGTCATCTCATTACTGCGTTTGTCGACAGCAGATTTGATGAAGCAGACAAAGGCTTCCTGGACTTGTGTATCACGAGCTCCAAAGTGGTCGATGCGTCAAGAGTGTTTTATGACCGCAATAACTCACAGGGCTTTTTCTACTATAATTTTGAGTGCAGCTGTAATATATTAGGTTTGAAAGCAGAGCTACGTAATCCTAGTGAAGACCAGCCCTCTGGACATGATAGCTTTTATACTATTCATGGTGAATGACACATCAGAATGGCCAAGTATGTGTACGCATACAAGGAGCAACTAGGAACAAGGACAACAAAGCTGGACAAATAAAGGTAAAGAATAGACAGGACTGTTATATACACAAGTGTGTGAAAAAAATCGAGGCCTGTACTATGAAGCGAGTCCAACATACCCAGGGTATCTCCTCCTTATCTGGTTTAACTAACCCTGACAACCGCGACCCCGCTAAGCGGTCCTACGACGCTGGTTATCAACCCGGTATATCAACCCAGGGTTTCTCATTCTGGCTATGAGCGCGTTCACATGAACGGGGCGGTCTTTGCAGCATCTGACCAATCACTAACATGGACAAGTCTATTGTCAGTAGAGCGGCATATTTTACAAACCAAGAGCAAACTATAATATTAGACAAATATGAAGACGTTAAACACATAATCCAGACTAAAAGTAACACAGTTGAAGCTGCCAAATGCAGGAAGAACAGCTGGCAAAAGAAAAAAATGCCGATATGTGAATATGTAAATTAATAGATAAATAGATTACACTTCATTATGCCCTTTGGTAAGGATGTGGCGTGTATGACTATTTCAGCCTTCTTTCAGCTGCATCCTCCGACTCCGGCGGTGTCAAACAGATTTGAGCGCAAGTAAAAAAATAAATATCAAAACATATTTCAAAGCGGTTAGCACCCATACCATAAAGCCAGTGTGTAATATTATCATACGATCCGTGCACCAAGCTCTGATTGGTCAGTAGGCGGTGCTTTTATACGAGTTGATCACTTAAGTGGAACATAACCTGCTCCGGAGCAGGTTAAGTGTTCAGCATAAATTAACATGGCGATCTACGAAAACCCAGGGTTAACCCCGAAGTGACCTCGCTAACCCCAAATCCTGCTTCGTAGTACAGCTCTCTGGCGTATATATAAATTAAGCACTTCCTTAGCATACTATGGAGGGATAAAAGCACAAGTGCTTAACGTAGGTACTTGTCAAGGAGGAGTAGGGGAATGAACATATTGCCAGCATTTATTCAACAGTAATGCTAAACATAATACAGTTCTCTCTTCTTTTTTCCCTCCTTTAAGTTGGGAGTGTCTTTTCTTTGCCCCCTTCAACCAGCACTGAGAAAATAACAAACCAAATCAAATAAAACAAATGCTCATCTACCTGGGTAGTGTGTTTCTTTCCTATAAATGGAGTGTGGTGCGATTGCAGAGCTTACCTGTACAATGTGATGAAGATGGTGGAGTGAATCAGTCCTATTGACTGGTGAGACACTCCTCTGCACACCCGCTGTGTGTCCTCTGCTAGTCAGTTGTATGTCCACTGTGATTTGCATAAGCAGGACAACATTTGATTATTCTCTTTTGGATGAAAATATTACCATATCTGGAACTAATATCACTCAAAAATCCAAATGAATGGATTTACAGTACTTTCAAGATGACTATACATTCATATCCCCATAGCTTCTGGTGCACATGTGAAACCCTGGCGCTAGCTAACATTAAATGGTAAATGGACTTGCATTTATATAGTGCTTTTCTAGTCTTCCGACCACTCAAAGCTCTTTACACTGCATGTCAGCATTCGCCCATTCATTCATACACTGATGGCAGAGGCTACTAAGGTGCCAACTTTGCCCATCAGGATCTAATCTAAAGACTCATTCACACACCGATGGCTATGCCTTCGGGAGCAATTTGGGGTTAAGTGTCTTGCTCAAGGACACATCGACATGTGACCCGGAGCAGCCAGGGATCAAGCCACCGACCTTCTGATTGGTGGACAACCTGCTCTACCTCTGATATTGA
The DNA here is from genome assembly GCA_916700685.1 of Adelosebastes latens. Classification (NCBI taxonomy): domain Eukaryota; kingdom Metazoa; phylum Chordata; class Actinopteri; order Perciformes; family Sebastidae; genus Adelosebastes; species Adelosebastes latens. The sequence goes on along the minus strand of CAKAKR010067796.1, from coordinate 43,553 downwards.
CTAAAGTCATACTCCATTGGTTCGTAGTAAATGTCTTATCAAGAAAACACACAACTCAGCTAACTAAATGACATGAACTCTTACCAAGAGAACTTCTCACTTCAGATAATCATGAGACCGGTTCAGGTGTAAGGCAAATATATAATCTGTTCTATAAACAATAAAACAAGTAGCAGGGAGCTGTAATCATTTCTCTTCCATCAGTCAAATTCACATTTACATTAGTGGAGGAAGAAAGAATCACTCTCCTATTTGAGAGAGTATGTTTGAACAGAGTATGTTGACATAGCTAACGTTAGCTAACATGACGTTAGCTAGCGTCATGTTAGCTAGCTAACACACAAACACCCGACTGAGAATGGAAAACACACATCATTAAGTCCTCAGCAGGACTTCCACTAGTTACTCCTTCTAACCCATTTTCGGACGGAATCTTCAAACTAACTTTTATGTTGCGTTTCTATTGTCTTTCTACTCTCTGTAGTTGGTTTCCTTTGTGCTGTTAGCTTGTTGCTACCGCTCTGCTGTCTCACTCTACTCTTCTACTTCTAACCGGGAAGCCATGCTGTTGTTTCCTCTCTGCAGCGCCACCACCGCCCTCTGCTGGACTAGACTAGCTACTGCTGATGGGAGAAAGACTGGAAATAAACTCAGCCTTATTATAGGCTATATACAGTATAGCCTATAATAAGGAAAGTGTGTTTTCTTAATATATATATATATATATATATAATATTTACCCACTCAAAATAGTCTATAATAAGGATGAGTTTATTTCCAGTCTATATATATATATAAAAAGCACCATATTTATATATTATTTACAAGTTTGAACAGATTGTGAAGGGTCTGCAGTGATGTTAGCAGTCAGTCTCCTGACTCTGGAGTAGTGTAAATCCTGAATGGAGGGCAGGCTGTTTGTCTGTTGTGGTCTGTTCTTGTCCTGTTTGGTAGCTGATCCAAACCACACAGTGACGGACGTGAATGAGAACAGACTGGATTATTTTGCAGTGTAGAACTGGATCAGCTGCTCCTAAGGCAGGAAGTTCAACCCCTGCTGGGCCTATTTTCCTGATGGTGTCTCTGTTGGAAGTCCATTTTAGGTCCTGGGAGACGGTGGCTCCCAGAAACCTGACGGTTTCCACAGCAGACACAGTGTTGTTCAGTATGGTGATGGGGGCTCCACCCAAAGTCTCCTCTCACCTCCACAGTTTTAAGAGCATCCAGAACCAGGTTGTTGTTCTGACCACGCCAGAGGGCCAGTTGTTAGCACAGTTATAACATACTTCATCAAACGTGGCAGTGCTGGGTACAGTTTCTTGCCTGTTGTTGCCATATACAGAAGAGAAATTAGATGTAGAGTGTTGTAGTCCACTGTTCTTACAACCCAAGCAGTGGCTGATTAACTGTTTTAATAGTCTGAATATAGACTTAGCACAAGGCCAAGGATTTACATCCTGTACAATTTTGCTGTTTGATACGCTGATCAGACGATAATGTTGTACACATTTTAAAGGGGCTCCTTGGTTATTGGATTTCTGCTGCAGTCCACTAAAGCAAAATGGCCAAACAATTTACACTTATACCAGGTTCAAAATACAAAGTAATATTGATTTGGTATCCTCCCATTTAACCACTGCATAATCTGCAGTGGAAATGGACAGCTACACAAGGCTTTCAAGACAATAGCTCTCTCTTTCTCTCACTCTCTCTACCTCTCCCTTTGTCTCTCTCAAAATAAAAAAAATGCTTTACTTGCGTAAATGTGTATTAGCAAAGCAAGTATGCAGAACAACATAAAATCAATGTGGCAATGAAAAAATGTAACAGCAAAAGTCAGACATAAATTGCATAAATTGCATGTATCGCATGTTTTGCGGTTTCTCCCGATCTTTCTCTTTCTATCTAAGGTTAACAAGCATGTGAGGCAGAGAACCAGACACTGATGCCGCCTAGTAGCAGAAAACATCCAGTCTGTGTCTATAAATAGGCATGCCAATTTCTCAGCTCGCACACATTCACAACACCCTCCAGAGACGTCTGTCAGCCTTGCCAGTCTCACAGGAGCTGCCTTCACAATCTTTATTTTCTCACCATTCATCGGTAGCCTAATTACATTAGCCATCATTAACTATTAATCAGCAGGTTCAGCGACCTTTGAGGTGGCCAGTAAAGGTTAGTGCTGCAGATTAGGTGTGATACATTTGTATGTAGAATTTTGTACTAAGTTGTTGCAAGTAGAAACTGGATTGTATTGTTTGAAATGTCACTACTGTGTAAACAAAAGTCTTAAAGGTGCATTGTTTAGGATGTGGCGGCATCTAGCGCTGAGGTTGCAGATTGCAACCAACTGAGACCTTATTGAACTTCTCCCGTGTGCCAAGCGTGTAGGAGACCTACGACGGCCGATGCAAAAACGTAAAAACGCTAATGTACCCTATCTCGAGCCAGTGTTTGGTTTGTCCGTTCTGGGCTACTGTAGAAACATGGCGGCCGGTTCTGTGAAGAGGACCCGCTCCGTATGTAGATATAAACGTCTCATTCTAAGGTAACAAAAACACAACAAGTCTTATTTTCAGGTGATTATACACTAAAGAAAACATACTTATTAATATGATATTCCATTTCTACCAGTAGATCCCACTAAACGTTACACACTGTTCCTTTAAGTAATGCCATGACATTCACAGTTTTGCTAACATTAAAGGTCCCATATCATGCTCATTTTCAGGTTCATACTTGTGTTTTGTGTTTCTACTAGAACATGTTTACATGCTGTAATGTTAAAAAAAACTTTATTTTCCTCATATTGTCTGCCTGAATATACCTGTATTTACCTTTCTGCCTGAAACGCTCTGTTTTAGTGCATTTCAAAAGAATTGCAACGGAATTGCGTTGTTAGGCAACGGTGTGGGTCCATGTTTAATTCCTGTCAGCTGTTGTTATTTACATACACTGCAACAGGAAATAAACTGGGACACATTTAGAATGTTTATGTTTAAAACCGTGTAATAGTCTAAATATTGTATATTTGTGACATCACAAATGGACAGAAATCCTAACGGCTTGTTTCAAACACACAATTTCTGAATACGGACTGTGTGTGTTTCTCCGTATATTGAGCGTTTTGATAGTTTAACAGTATTTTCATAAACCTGCTTTATAATGTAAAAGACCTGAAAATCTCACTTTTTACAATAATGGACCTTTAAGGCTAACAGCGTAGCTAACATCAAGGTTATGTCCTTGGTATTTTGGGGGAAACTGGAGGGTTTAGCGACCATGGGGGAGTTACATGGTACAATTCAAAATAAGAGTGTACAGCTATTCTAGCTAGCTAGCAGCCCTGTGAGTGGTGCTGTGGGGTAAATGTTAGCATCCGCATGCTAACATACTCACAATGACAATGCTAACACGCTAATGTTTAGCAGGTATAATGTTTACACTCACCATCTTAGTATGTTAGCATGCTAACATTTGCTAGTTAATATATATATCTATATATCTATCTATAGATATATAGATAGATATATAGATAGTTTGGAGAAGACTTTTAACCAGCATAAACTGTGTTTGGTATGAATGTAAATCATAACTTGACAGTTAGCCTATATTCAAATCCTGGCCACAGCCCTGCCCGTGTGTATTTCAGCTATAGCTTCTGGTACTATCTGTGACAACAACACAAAAAAGTAATTTAAAAAATTGCTGTTGAATGCTGAAATGTGAAAAAAAAGGAAATAAGACATGTCGGTTTTATGCAAACCACACAGTTATTGTGTGGCTGTCCTTAGTCATTACTGGGTTTCATGTATCCTTGGTACCATCTCTCTCTCTGTGTGGTCTGCCTGGTTAAATAAGGGACAAATAAAGATGAATAAGGCAACACACACACACACACAGAGCTTTGGGCATGTATGTATAGTCACACGCAGACAAAGCGTCTGTCCTGATGCATCAGGACACTCCCGGCAGAGCGGTACCACAAACAAGCTCTCCTGTTTGATCTTCATCAGCAACATGAAAAATCCAGAACCAGCTGCTTCGCTGGCTGTACAGATAGAAACCTCAGGCTGCGGCTATGACTAATTGCTGTGATCCTGCAGTGAGCCATAATAACCATGAAAGGCCGCAGTGCCGTTTCATCCGGCAAAAAAGCATCTGATGTTGGCTCTCATTCAGCCGCTTGTTCCAGACCACAGCTGTCAGATTGGAAATCACAGCAAGTGGTGCATCTGTTGCTGGTAGCGAAATTTGATCTGGGGAAAAAGGACATCTAAATGTCTGACAAACAGTCAAAAGCCTTAAATATGTGTCACGCCTTTTGTTTCAGGGTGATTAATGCTGGTAAGAGTGCGCTGAATGAGGATCAGGCCTGCTGCGAGGTGGTCGTAGCGAGAAGGAGGCCGATGAGCTACTGCCCTCCCTCCACACCCAGCAAGACCCCCACAGCCAAGAGACGCAACTCGCTGCCCAATGGAGAGGGCTTGGGGCTCCGCATGGAGCACGGCAAGCTGGGAGAGGTATATACACACTCCATTGAATGTGTGAGCATGTGCACAAAGAGTGTACATACATGATGTACACTCTTTGTGCACATGCATTTATAAACAGTTTTGCTCACATGCATACACATGCATACACATGCATCCACAGGGAGCAGTGACCTAACTACACTAGGCTAGTGGAGCTACTCCAGTTGGAGTTCACCTGTTTATGTGCAGCCTGGAGTATTTCTTCCTCTAGTGTGTTTAGTTGTGGCATGCAGAGTAAATCTCATTTTCATCCATTCATTAGTTATCTGTAACCGCTTATCCTATTCAGGGTAGTGGAGGGGCTGGAGCCGATCCCAGCTGACATTGGGTGAGGGCGGGGTACACCCTGGACAGGTCTCCAGACTATCACAGGGCTGACACATAGAGACAGACAACCATTCACACTCACATTCACACCTACGGGACATTTAGAGTCAACAATTAACCTGCAGGTCTTTGGACTGTGGGAGGAAACTGGAGAACCTGGAGTAAACCCACGCCAACACGGGGAAAACATGCAAACTCCACACAGAAGGGCTCCAAGCTGCATTCGAACCTACGACCCTCTTGCTGTGAGGCGATAGCGCTAACCACTGCACCACCGTGCAGCCCAGCAAATCTCTGGATGTCTCTCTAACTAACCATTATTTCAGAAAATGATGATTTCCTAAACAAAAGTTGACTTCTAAAACTCTATGATAATCAATTTCCAATCACATGTCCCCATCAGGATGAATTGTAAGAACTTGGGTGATCCCTGAACTTTTCATCTAAACATCTGTCAATTTCCATTTTGCCCAATACTTTGTTGGTTGATGACCAAATACTTGCTGAACTAATTACATTACCACCAGCCTCAGCTGTACTTTGTGCTTAGTGCCAATTAGAAGTTAAAATGAGTTAACCCAGCCACAGTTGACAGTGTAATTGAGAAGGTAACATTCATTGTGGACCATCCATTATGCAAAAAAACATCACGCCTAAGGAGAAAGGAATGTTTCAGAAAAAATCATCTGGGGAGAAAGCAGGTTTCATCAAAACCCCAGGGGTGGGAGTTATATAAGAGGCATAAATAATTTACTTCATTTCAACCATAAAAAATGATCAGATTAGTTGTTTTGTAATTTAATTTATGCAGCTTTTTTCTCATGTAAATCTTTATTCAGTGCCACATCCGCAAATGTCACAAAAGCTGTGAGAACTGTTGTCTTAGAGGAAGCAGATCGTCAGTCATGTCACTCGGGAGTTCATTCAAAAATCCCAAAAGTTTGCGTCCATAGTCATTTGTTTCCAGGGTTACACCCTGTACGCCACATGGGAAAGTCTGTCAGGGAATGGTTCAAAATGTCCAGAGTCCTATTGTAATTGTGAATTTATTATAATATAAGTGCTGGTGCAGTTTTGCTAAGGCAGAATGTACAGCAGAAAAAAACAAAATGTTATGTACCAGGCAGTAAAGTGTGTGACGGCACAGACCTGAGACAGAGGTGTGAGAGTGTTCCTGCCTACAGAGAGAGATGAAGAGATAAGGAGCTTTGACCTTTGCAGCTCCTCAAACACCATTGGACAGATGAGTCATGATGTTTTCTCCTCCCAGAGATGACTCACACATACTACATTAGTCATTTAGCTTCATGTTGTTTTTTTCTTTTTCAAATGTCAATTTCTTTAATTAAATTATTTTATCTTGACTATGGCATGATGAGCTGGAGGAGGATTTTTGCATACTTTTGTCTGATTATTTAGATCATTCGTTGTTTTGAGTATGCCCTACGATCAGCGCAAAAATCAATTTAAAATACAATTTCTCGTTACTTGAAAATGAAAAAAGGCAGTTTTTCTCTATTGATTCATATCAGTTTGATTTTTAGTCATTTATTTGTCCAGGGAGGTGACCTTTGACCTCTGGCGGTGACTTACATTGGGTGATATTAGATATGCAGATAGAAGATAGATAGAAGTTATGCATTTTTTAGCTAAAAAAAAATGAAAATCCTCTCATCATTTTTATCATGATTGTGTTTAATTCAGCTGTTACTGTATGCTGTTGTCACATGATATGAAATAAACATACATTGTGTACGTGTGTCTTCAGGACAGCGAAGGACTGGTGTTCCACTACTGGGCCTTGTTCGACGGCCACGCTGGCTCGGGTGCAGCCGTCGTCGCCTCCCGCCTGCTGCAGCACCACATCGCCTGCCAGCTCCAGGCCGTCATCGAGATCCTACGCAACCTAGCCTCCTTGCCCCCGACCGTCCTGGGCGAGGAGCCCAACGACAACAACCCCTACCTCCAGGGAAACACCCCGGGCCCTCACCGAGGCCTGACCCGGGCCGCTTCTCTGCGCGGGGCCGCCGGCGCACCGGGTTCCCCGTGCAACACCCCGCCTCAACCACGCTTCTTTACCGAGAAGAAGATCCAGCACGAGAGCCTGGTGATCGGAGCCATAGAGAATGCCTTCAAAGAGATGGTGAGAGCAAGGTCACGATGAGTCTCTGCCCACTCATCCTGATCGGTGCTGGAAGCTTTCACTCTGTCATGCATCATTACTTAACATTGTTGGATTTTGGCTGAGAGTCTAATACAGAGAAATGTACGGTAAGGTTGCAGAAAAGTGTTCATTATCTTCCTGCAAGGATCCGTTGTCTGACCTCTCAGTTACAGACCTCTCCCATCATCATCCCATTATCACAATCTCTACCGAGTTCCACACTGAATCTACACAAATCCAGAGCTGAAATAATTAGTCAGTTAATTGATCATGACTGCAAAAATCAATTAATCTTTTTTTTTAAAGGTCCCATATTGTAAAAAGTGAGATTTTCAGGTCTTTTATTTTATAAAACAGATTTCAGTGCTATATAAATACTGTTAAACTATCAAAACGCTCAATATACGGAGAAATACACACAGCCCGTATTCAGAAATTTTGTGTTTGAAACAAGCCGTTAGGATTTCTGTCCATTTGTGATGTCACAAATATACAATATTTAGACCATTACACGGTTTTAAACGTAAACATTCTCAATGTGTCCCAGTTTATTTCCTGTTGCAGTGTATGTAAATAACATCAGCTGATAGGAAGTAAACATGGATCCAAACTGTTGCCTAGCAACGCAATTCCGTTGAAATTCCATTGAAATGCACTAAAACTGAGTGTTTCTGATAGAGAGTAAATACAGGTATATTCAGTCAGACGGTATGAGGAAAATAAAGTTGTTTTTTTAACATTACAGCATGTAAACATGTTCTAGTAGAAACATAAAATACAAGTATGAACCTGCAAATGAGCACGATATGGGACCTTTAAAATATTTTTTATTGATTTTATACATTTAACACGTTGTACATACATCACTGAACCTTCTGGAAATTGAACATATGGCAGGGTATAAAATAACAATAATATTAATACGAATAAAATCACTTGAAAATGAATAAATAGCTGAACATAAAGTTAAAAAATGATATAGATATACAATGAAAATAACATTAAGTAAATTAATAAAATGATAAATAAATTAAGAATATGGTCATAAAACTGGGTACAGCACACATTCCTCACAATAGATTGTTCACTGTAACTTCACATTTCCATCGCCTCTTTAATGTCATTTTTTAACAATTTCCAAAAACGTTTCCCAGATGTCATAAAACTCCGACGCTTTCTTCCTAACTGTACATGTTAGCTTCTCAAGAGCCAAACTTGATGTTAAGCTTTTCGGTCAGTGGTGAAGAGAGGGGCAACCAACATATTAATTCATCTTTTAAGTCAGTTTTTGAAGCAAAAATGGAAAAAAAATAAAATAGAAATCTAGTCATTCCAGCTTCTCAAATGTAAATATTTGTTGGTTTCTTTCGTCTTGATGAAAGTCAGTTGAATGTCGTTGGGTTTGAACTAAATCAAGACATTTGAATATGTCACCCTGGGCTCTTGGAAGCCGCTCCCTGACATTTTACAGACCAAACAATGAATCGATTAATCAAGAAAATAATCACAGATTATTAGGATCATGAACAGTTGACATAAATTAATTTGATATATTTAGTAGTTTATCGGTGGTACAGTTACCTGTTATTATACTCTAGATCAGTTGATGTGTGTTATATGTGCACGTGCATGACCTTCCAAACTGTATATTTGTGCAGCACCAACTGGAATAGTGCCAGTATGTATGCAGTAAATATTTACTTGAATACTAAGCTGATATGGAAATGTCGTAACGGAAGGAAGCCAACACATGCAAATAAGTACAGATGAAAAGCTGGTGCCAATTGCTGAATTAGTATTTGCTGTCATGATGCTATACGCACACTGATATCCTGACCCGAGGGCAAAAAGAGGCACACACATTCACTAATGCACACACACGTCACAGAGATGCACGCAAAGATTGTTTCCGACGACGACCTTCAACGTCTCTATTTTCCAGTTTATTTAGACATCTGGCCTCAGAGAGCTGGCTTATGAAATGATGTCTCCCGGCTGTAAACGCTACTGAACTGCACACATTAAGACTGCTCTAGTTCAAAGGCAGCATCTGACTACATATGTCTCAAGTCATTTGCTTTTTAATTAAAAGGTATTTAGCTGACTGACTTCACAATTGAAGAAACAGCTACAGGCCTTTTTTTATGTTACCAAATGTGGCCCCAAACTGTTGAATTCACACAGAGATCTGAAAGTACACATCTTATCAAAAAGAGAACAGATTCTTTCACATCGTTCAGTCGTGTATATTTTCCTTTGTGATTGAGATATCTGTAGAAGCCAAAGTCTATGCAGTATTACCACTAGATGGCAATGGAAAACAGTTCAAGCTGGACCCTGCAGTACCAGATTTAAAAGAAAATATATAAAAAATCCCTGTGAAAGCTCCTCTCAGATCACCCTTTCCCCTAGTGGAAAAAAGCAGCTCTCTTGCACTTGATTTGACATTCTTTGTAGGAGATTATCATCATGCATCAGTTAAAGCTGTGGCCTTTGTGGAAAGAAATCCACCTGCAGGGAAAAATAACTGTTCCGTCTGCAGGGTTTCTGCAAGAAAAATCATGTGATTATATTCCTGTTGTAGGAAGCTTAAAAGGAGAATTTCAAGTAACAAATACATAAAATGGATGGGTAAAAAAACGCACTCTGAGTGTGTGCATGTACGATCAGTCGCTATAAAGCCTCTTGAACCATGATACGCTAAGGAAATACACAAACCTTCTCACGTATCAATGTCCACATTATTCATGCACGGCCACTTCTTGTTTGCTGACACGCGGTCGACAAGAGGCTCAGGTTAAACCGATCAATAGTCTGCAACGATGCCCACACAGCGTCTGTCTTTCTATAGAAAGTTGATCAGGTTTCTTGCACACTTTCTCCATCTCTCTCTCTCTCTCTCTTACGACCCTTCCAGTCATATATATATATATTTATGAATGTTATTGAATAGAAGAAGGCAGAGACTGTGTATTTAAACCTTCCCTCCTGCCTGTGTGGGCTGCTCGCAGCCACTTTTACTGTCGCATGTGGGAGAATTTTAAAGCTATTGTGCTTCTTAAGTGATGCTTCATTAAAGATTGACAGCTCTCTCTCTCTCTCTCTCTCTTCTCCCAGGATGCCCAGATCGAGAGGGAGAAGCAAGTGTATAACATCACAGGAGGGTGTACGGCTCTCTCTGTGGTTTACCTGCTGGGAAAACTATACGTTGGGAATGCAGGCGACAGCAGGTGTGTGTGTGTGCTCAATCTTCTGTCCACTAAATGGTGGTCATTACACCGCAGTAGACCCTATAGAGACCCAGAGACATGTGATGTCAGTACATTGTGACTCACTGTTTTTGGACGCTCTCCTGGACGACCTCAGCAGGAAATTGGCTGACACGGGAGCAGCTGGTCTGCTTCACCTGGGCCTTTCCATGCTATGAAAGCTGGTCCATGTGCCCTCTTGTCTCTCCCTTCCTACAGCTCACCTTCTTTTTGTGTGTGTGTTTCTGCAGGGCTATCATTATCAGAAACAATGAGATCATTCCCATGTCAACAGAGTTCACGCCAGAGTCAGAACGACAGCGACTCCAGTTCCTGGTAAGAAAACGCTGTGACGTTTATTTTGACAGAGAAATACAAAGAGTGTTTACGTGTCTTCTCTTGAAAGGATAGCTCTGTACAGTATGACGCCTGGTCTTTAGTGTCGTCTCTAGTTTGAAGTGTGATCTGAATCTTGACAAATATATGTAATAAGGTTTGTCACAGGAAGCCATGTCAGTTTATATAGTCGACCAGAGAAACAGTGCTTATTGCTGGCCACAGTCACAATCAGTAAGGCATCTGAAGTCCATCGATTTCCTATAAAATCAACCAATATGAGGACACTCAGCTCAGCCGGGATTGACCTTTTTATAGTCAGTGGCTGTAAGCAGTTGCAGCTTCCATGTTTCCTTTTGATTTCATGAATAAATCTCAAAGATCTTCAGTTGGAAGGAACGGAAAGCTCACTACCAAATACTTTCTTTCTGACTATATTGCCTGCCGAGACTATATAGCCTGACCAATACATTGGCGCGGCTGATATTATCACCAATCTATCATCATATATGTAAGGTAAATAACAAGAAATTGACGCACAGAAATGCTAGGAAGGTGTGTGAGGTAATTTACAAACAGTTTCTCCATTACATAGTTTGTCCACCAGAGAATTCATTTTTCAACTGTAAAATATCCTGCTGAGTACAATTCCTTAAAGGGGACATATCATATTAATTTTCAGGTTCATACTTGTATTTAGGGTTTCTACTAGAACATGTTTACATGCTTTAATGTTCAAAAAACACATTATTTTCCTCATACTGTCTGTCTGAATATACCTGTATTCACCCTCTGTCTGAAACGCTTCGTTTTAGTGCCTGTCTCTTTAAGAAGCCCAGTCTCCTCTGATTGGCTTGCAAGAAAAATACGCTGCGCCTTTGCAAAGGTAGTTCTCAAGCCGTGGACGGAGATACTCAGATGGGGGGGTGGTATATTCTAATGAGGCTGCATGTGACATAGGAAGGGGAGCAAAATCTGAATGGCTTGTTGAATCACATGTTTTCTGATCTAGAACAGTCCACAAAAAAACTGACTGGGTCGTCTTATTTCACAGTTTGTGGGTTGGTAAGCACACCAGATACCAAAATGCATGTGCACAAGCACTGAAAAAGCGAGTTTAGTAACCAAATTGACAGCAAATCTAAGGCATTCTTAATGTTATGTAAAACAAAGGAAGGGATGGGCTCTACATCTCAATCATCAATCCAATCTAATGTCAATCACAACAGCCTTGGCCAATATAGTATCAGAACTTTTTAACTCTCCAGTATCATATTATCAGCCTCTAAATTCCAGTATGAATCAGGTTCGAGAGTGAAGTGACAAAAAAAAACAAAAGTGATGGAAGATAACTTTCATTTGATTTGCAAAATCTGCCTCACATTTAGCTGCTCGACTGACTTGAAGCCCATCATTGTGTCCTCCAGGGTTTTATGCAGCCTCACCTGTTAGGAAATGAGTTCACGCACCTGGAATTTCCCCGGAGAGTTCAGAGGAAGGAGGTGGGCAAGAGGATGCTCTACAGAGATTTCACCATGAACGGATGGTAAGTCTTATTATTATTATTATTATCTCTTTTATTTTCACTGAGCAGACACTTCAAGATGGCACAGCCCTGCACCCAAACTAAACGCTGATGTTGTCTCCAGCTGCATCCCCCTTAAACCAAACAATAATCTGAAAAAGATATCATCAGTTGATCGTGCATACTGCGGCCTGAATCTCTGCTTCTCTCGCTCCCTTTTCCCTCCTTTACTGCTGCTTCTATACAGCGAGAGCTGAAGAGACCAGCAGAGAGCTAATGAGGGAGCAGCCTAACTCGATATGATATAATGATACAGCAGAGATGGCCCTGTATGTGTGCAGCGCTCTGTGGGCTAGCCAGGCACCATGCTGTGTGACTGTGGCTTCAGTGGAAGCCAGTAATGAGATGTGCTTTTACTGCTACTCTCTCTCTCTCTTTCACTGATGCATAGAGCCACATACAGTACTGTGCGTATTGATGTATAGTTCACCATGAGATCGCCCTTCAGGAGCAGAAATGTGCCAACCAGGATGTTTCTCTTCACATCCAAGCAAGGAAGTCGTTTGGAGTCATTTATTTTTTAGATTTTGTCCATATCTCGGAAAGACTTGGTATAGCTTGAAAATGTTAAATTAGCTTTTAGGTCAAAAACCAAGGCAGCTGGAGAATAATTTTGAGGGATTTGACAAAGACAGGAGATGTGTAATGACTGATTTTGCTTACTGCAAGCAGCAACTTCTGAGGTGCCCTTGGGCAAGAGGCGGTAGAGCCCGAGATGACGTCTTTAAATATCTTGTTTTGTCCAACAAACAGTCTAAAACCCCAAAATCTTTTAGATACAAAACAGAGACAATCAGTAAAACCTCACATTTGAGGAGCTGGAAACAGTGAATGGTTGGCATTTATGATTAAAGAGGACCTGTTATGCTTTTTCCCTTTCCTTTAGTGTGTCATATAGTTTTTTTGTGCATGTAAAAGGTCTGCAAAGTTACAAAGCCCAAAGTCCACGCCAAAGGGAGTTACTCTCCCCCACAGAAACACTGCTCCTGAGCTGCCTGAAACACCTTGTTGGAAGTCCCGCCTTTTCTTCCGTAACTCGGTGATGTCACCGAGTGACACATTTGCATAATACCTGCCTATAGCAGCAACTTTGGCACACCCTCAAACAAAGCTAGTTAAAGCGGAGCTGGAGTGGAGTCCGAAGAGTTTGTTTCAGTTGACCAATCACAACAGAGTGGGCCAGCTGACCAATCAGAGCAAACTGAGCTTTTCGGGAGGGGGGCGGAGCCCAAACAGGGCGTTTCAGACAGAGGTGCTTCAACACAGCCGGTAATAGAAAAATAAAGCATTTTTTGAACATTAAAACATGTAAATATGTTCTAGTAGAAACCCTAAATACAAGTATGTACCTGAAAATGAACATAATAGGTCCTCTTTAAGCACTAATTGTGTGAAATGCAAAGTAAGACAATAATGGAAAATTAGCGTTCTCACTTGGCAGCCCGTTGACATCCCGGATTAAACAGTGGGAGGATAGATTAGCGCAGTGTGTGACTCACTGGTATTCAGTTTGACGAGCACGGATCCAACACAAAGGCCAGACATAGTGTTGCGTTTTGGCCCGTAAAAGTACACATCTCAGTTTTGAGATAGACAAATGGGCAAAGACGCGGACCGACAGACGAAGCAAACCCTGGTCAGACGTTTGAAGCTGTTGATATTCTCCACAGACCGGCGACGCCAGGTCTAATCTAGCTAGTTTAAGTACATCAGCGTCAACCGTGGAGTCTTTCAGTCTGACATCAAAGCTCCATTTTCTAAGTGTGTTTTCAGACCTTCTGCTTCCATTTGTGCGCTTCTGGACAGATTTTTGGTGTTGTTTGCTCGTGTACTGTAAGATCCCCTCCCCCTCAGTTTCTCTCGCTAAATTTTTCAGCAGTGAAAACACTTGTTATTGCACTCTAGAGAGACGCCGCAGTGAGACCCAGAATCAAAACCTACAAGAAGGCATGGTGGTGGCTTTGTTTCCCTACAGTATGTTTATTAACAAGGGTAGAGCAAGAGCAAGAACAAATGGTGGGAAAAAAGGGAATAAATATTTGTTTAATGCAAAACTGACAAACACAAGACCTTAAAAAGTCATAGGCTTTTAGCATTAAAGTAACTCTCAGTGTATTCATCTTGGTTAGTACCACCCAGCCTATGCAAACACTTTCATAATGTCTAATACAAATGTAAGAAAAATAACCTTAATGATGTCATCAGGGTTATCACAGTTTGAGCTTGGAGACAACAGAAAACCAGCGTCACAAACTGAGGTGTAGCGTTTTAAAGATTTGGGCATTTACCAGAAGGGATGTTACGAGAGCCGATACTTCGGTACCAAGTCGATGCCAAAATTCTGAAAACGTGACGGTACTCGTTTTCTACAGTACCGCAGGTACATTAGGTACCGTCAGGGCTCGAGACTAACGGCGTCCCGTCATCCCGGGAACAATAGAAAATGTGTTTGGAACGCAGTAAATTCACTATCGACGTGTCCAGGGGATGCATCCTATTTTTTCCCTGATAATGCTACACTGCGAACAACAAATCCGCGTTGAAATCGGCAGGAAGAGAGCTAGTTAGCGTTAGCTGTTAGCTCCGTGCAGGACCTTGCTGCTTACCGGCTGCTAACAGCTAACGCTAACTAGCTCTCGTCCTGCCGATTTCAACGACACGGGAGGTGCCATTGATTACATTACATTATGATGCATTCAGGCTCTATTCAGTAAAAATGGAGTGAAGTAAATTCAAAACGTTATCGTGATGTGTTCAAGTGTAAAATGTACTTTTTGGCGAGAAACTTGAATAAATCCACGTTGTTTGAAAGAGAAGGTTTCACAGCAATATAAAATAGATACTAGAGAGGGAATTATGACCTGTTTAACTTCCTAATAAAAAAACAGTATGCAAACGGTAATAGATATGTTGAAGTACAGGAGATTTATTCTTTTACTTTTATTTATTAATGTGGTATCGAATTGGTATTAAAAATAGTAGAATTTTACTGGTATTGGTATCGACCACTAAATTTCTGGTATCGTGACATTCCTATTTACCGGAGGGTCTTACAGAGACATGGTATCAATTTGCATTATGGGAAGTGTATTTTTCCGAGCTTGTCCCATACTGGAGACTAAAAGTCAGGCCATCTCAGCCCCCGCTGCACCAATTTTAACCATTCTTTTTTTTTTAAATGTACTCCAGCAAGTCCCATAATTTTATGAATGTTCAATTCTAAATCAGTGGAGTGCACCTTTAAAGCCATATCAGCTGCAAAGTCCCACAGTGCCTTGCTCAAGGTTCTGGTGGCAGAAGCTGTTAGTTATGTTACATCTGGATGGATAATGACGCATCTGAGGGAGAGGCTGTTTGTGAAGCCAAAATGGCTCCCAGGGCCAATGTGACTCAGGGAAATCATCTAATTAAGAGAGATCTCAAAGGTCTCCTTTTGCTCTTCTCACTCCACTTATGTACCTCTTGAGTGTGTGTGAGTGTGTGAGTCAGGCAGAAAGAAAGAAAAGATGCATTCACTGTCTTGGTCTGCTTTTCTCTTCTTCCCTCAAACACAGGGCATACAAGACCATCGAGGATGAAGATCTCAAGTTCCCACTGATATATGGGGAAGGGAAAAAGGTAAGTGTGTGTGTGTGTGTGTGTGTGTGTGTGTGTCTGTACATCTACTCTGAAATTCAGAACTGCAGAGAAAATCCCTCGCTCCCACATTGTCAATCTGACACACACATACACACACACACTGCATGCCTGCTAGCCACCCAGAGAGTGGGCGAACACTCGGTCTCTGATGTGCGAGAACCACACTGTGCGCGTGCCTGTGTGTGTGTGTGTGTGTGTGAATGTACACCCTCACTAGAAGAGAGAGGAGACAGTCCATCTGTTTCACTCCAGTAGCTACATCTAACACACACACACACACACACACATGGACATGCAGACAGACACACACCACTCGGGAGATGACAGTCGTCTCTCTGAGAAGTGAAGTTAATCCCCACAGGGACAGCAGGGGATGAGATGAGAAGGAGACCGAAAATGAAAACACTCCACCAAATAAATTGCACAAAACGCTTCAAATTTTGAGTCATGTCAGTTTGTTTCATATTTTTCAATCAGTTTGGTTTGATGCAAAGAGAGACATAACGGAAAGGAATAACGCGTCTGACGCCAGCGTTGTCTGATGAATAGCTGTTGAATTCAAAGAACAGACAAAGGGAGTTTTCACACAGGGATAAAAGAGTGGAAGAATATTGAAAAAGAATTTGATAATTAACAGAAATAGAAATGAATAGAAAATAACATTGAGTTTCAGCAACGCTTTACAGACCTCTGAAGAGTTTCACATATTGTTTAATGCACCACCAGACATATTTACATTTAATGCA
This sequence comes from Adelosebastes latens, assembly GCA_916700685.1. Taxonomy (NCBI): domain Eukaryota; kingdom Metazoa; phylum Chordata; class Actinopteri; order Perciformes; family Sebastidae; genus Adelosebastes; species Adelosebastes latens. Next base: position 26,973 of record CAKAKR010067796.1, on the reverse strand, counting down.
CCACAATGCAAAGCTTTACTGCAACACCACTGTACTGTGAGCAATTACCAGCTCCACATATGTTGTAAATTCTGACTGGCAGGTAACAGGGTGAAACACTGCCGTCATGGTTACTGTCAGTCAATATGGGAACATCCATATGTTCATTAACGGCTAACTGACAAACAGCAGAATTTCTGATGAAAATGCTCTGAAGAGAATAAAAACGTGTTAGAAACCTGAACTAAACCAGTCTGTGTTTTACAGGCACGAGTGTTGGCGACCATCGGTGTGACCCGTGGCCTCGGTGACCATGACCTCAAAGTTCATGACTCCAACATCTACATCAAACCGTTCCTTTCCTGTTGCCCCGAGGTAAGACTGCAAATAGCTTGCTGACACAAAATTCAGTCATTTATGACTTAATAGTTCAGGTGTTTTGAAGTGGGGTTGTATGAGGTTCTTATTCATAGTCAGTGTATTACCTACAGTAGATGACGGTCGCCCCCAGTTTGGAGAAGCAGACAGGAGTTACAGCACGGAAGCAAAGCGATGTACTGATGTGGACGGGGCAGCAGCAAAATGTATTTACACCTAAAAGAAAGACTCACCTAAAAAAACTATTTCAGTTTAGTGTAAGCTATATTTAGAATATTTTTGACGGTTTAGCTTGCCGTGAGACAGCTTTAAGTCTATTTCCGATGGGGAACTGAAGCTGTTATCTATGCTCTCAACCAAGCCACCAGACTCCATTGAAAAAAACTGTAATTTTACCTCGCAGAACATGGAGGTTGCTGGTCTATCACTGCCTTAATCGGTTAGTTTGTGTTATTGTGTGACTTTAATTAGTTTGGATTTACCAAAGTCACACAATAGCACAAACAAACTAACCGATTGAGGCAGCGGTAGACCAGCACCCCCATGTTCTGCGAGGTAAAATTACTGTTTTTTTCAATGGAGTCTGGTGGCTTTGGCGAGAGCAAAGATGGATACAACGGCTTCAGTTTCCCGTCAGAAAGGGCTGTCTGACGGCGAGGTAAAGTGGTGAAAATATTCTAAATACACCATTTTTTTAGGTGAGCCCTTCTTTTAGGTGTCTAAAATACGTTTTGCTGCTGCCCCGTCCACAGCAGTACATCGCTTTGCTTCTGTGCGGTAACTCCTGTCTGCTTCTCCAAACTGGGGGCGTGCCGACCGCCTTCTACTGTAGGCAATACACTGACTATGGATAAGTACCTCATACACCCCCACTTCAAAACACCCAGACTATCCCTTTAAAAGGTTCTAAATACAGAATTCAGAGCCTTTCTATATTGCCTCAGCACGCCTCTCAACATAGCGACGGCTGAGCCGACGGCTCGCAGCTAACGGTGTTAGCGGGTGACTCCATACAGTCCTGCCAATGGTTTCACACTATGCCGATGATCTACAGGTGGTTGTAAGATGCCAAGAGACACAGAAATGTGCCAATAAAGGCAGCGAAGAAGACCGCCATGCAGTATACGGTTATAGATTTTGGCAGCAGGTTGAAAGTACAAAAATAATGTGATTCCGGTCTCTGTAACTTGGGCAGAACATAATGAACTTTCCCTGGAGCTCGTACCAGTCAAGAACACATGAGGAAACATTAGCTTACATCTGCGGCTGGCCTGTGTTTCATTCTCCAAAAACGAGAAATTGTGGGCTAATATGTCAGCATCTAGCTCTTTAAACCCATTAACCCTCAGACTGGGGTTGGAACCAACTTCTTAACGATCCTAATCAGGATGTTCCAGATGTTTCTCTCCTCCATTCATTCTAGTTCTTGCCAGCCACATTCTTTACCTTGTTTTGTCTCATGACATACGTCCTACATGAAAAGGATGTCAGTCACATGACCTGCGTCTGTCAGATCTGCATCTGTCTGAACAAGGTCCTCTGCTGCAGGTGAACTCAAGCTCACCTGTCTGACTGTCTGGTGCTGGTTTCAAAGCTCTTTCATCTCCTGATGTACTGCAGTTTGTCTTATAGAGTTTAGCATTTCCCCCTCCCAGCGCTCTCTGCTTGATCTTTAATTCATTAATACCCGGGTTCATACCAGGTTCACATGAAAGACTCAACTCCTCTCAGCAGCACGCCGTCTCTGTCTTTCTCTCTCACAAACACGAGTCTCACCCTTCACCAGAGTCTCTCAAGTCGTTTCCTGAGATGCTCTCAGTGAATGGAAACGACATTGAATTCGTTAAGTTGTGAAAAATGCCACGCGTTTGTGCTGTGTGAGGGCAGTATAGATTTCAGTATGGCTGAGAAACTTGAGCTACTTCAGCTGAGTGTACTTGATCTATGATGCTACCAGCAGTTGTTGGCAAGGAAGTAAATTAAGTCATTTTGTTGCTACTTTTTAATTGTGTTTTTCGATGCAGGTTCAGGTGTACAACCTGATGCAGTATGAGCACGGGGCTGATGATGTTCTGGTAATGGGAACCGACGGCCTCTGGGACGTCCTCTCCAACCAGGAAGTAGCCGAAGCCGTCACCACATTCCTCGCCAACTGTGACCCCGATGACCTACACAGGTCTGTTCTTTTTTCTTTCTTAATTTCTTTATTTCTCTGTCTTTGGTTTCTTTGGTTTCTTTAGTCCGACAGGCAGGCAACAGGCAGTAAATCCACAAGACTTTCCATAGGAAATAAACTTGGAACACATTAAGCATTAAGAACAAACTAACACTGGGAAAAAGGCTACACGCTGGGTGCAAAGACGAACTGGAAAAAGACAGGGAAATGAGGGTGATTAGACACAGGTGGAACTAATCAGGGCGGTGGAAGACGAGAAACAAAGAAAGCATAACCGCAGAGCAAATTATGACACATTTATGACTCTTTAATTACAGGTTTGTTGCTTTAATCCAGTAAACCTGAAGACTGGTCCTTCCAGTTCTCCAGTAAATGTCAAGTATCTTTGTCTGCGTCATTATACCTTATTGTTAAACTGTTTTATTTAACAGGCGTTGTTTCCCCTTCAAGGATAAATTACACCAGTTGCTCTCATAATTTTCACACATTTTTAATATGATAATAAATCTGTGAATTAAGTCAAAAATAGATATTTTCACCAGCGCAGAGGAGGTCCAAGATCTTTTCATCTTGTAAAGTCTAAAGTTGGTATTTTGAGGCAAAATGGAGAGTAATACAGTGGGACGATATAAAGAAAGTGCCTTAAACTTGCATTCTTTCTAACAGCCAGCAGGGTGCGACTCCTCTGGTTGTAAAAAGAAGTCCGTTTGTATAGAAGTCTGAGAAAATGAGCCTACTTCTCACTTGATTTCTCGCATGATATTCATTTAGTAAATTATGGAGCCATTTAGAGTCAAATAGACCATAAAACAGGGTATGATTTAGGGCGGGGCTACCTTGTGATTTACAGGTCGCTACCACGGTGTTGTCCGGTCTGGGAGTTGTCCGTGTTTTCATCTTACAACTTTAACCCTTTCACAGTGTGTTTTCAGTTCAGTTAATTGTAACATTTTGGTCGCCTAAAAATGTCTTATTCAGTGTTTAGTTGTGCTTAGCTCCGCCCTCTCATGTCACTTCTGGTTGCAAATAACCAAGATGGCGACTCCCAAAACCAAGATGGCGACAGCCAAAATGCCGAACTCGGGGCTTCAAAACGGCAGTCCACAAACAATTATGATTATGTCCACTTCTTATACAGAGTCCATGGGAAGGACGCTACATACTGTGTATCACAGGCTTTATTGTTGTTTCCTCTGTTGTCCAGGTATACGATGGCAGCACAAGACCTGGTGATGCGAGCGCGTGGCGTGCTGAGGGACCGAGGCTGGAGGATCACCAACGAGCGCCTGGGCTCCGGAGACGACATCTCGGCCTTCATCATACCGCTGATGTACGGCAACCGTCAGCCCTGAGGAGCCCGGCAGAGACGCTGCGGCTCAAAGGCTCTTAAACTGAGAATCCCCGTTCAGTTTCCTCAGTGCCGTTTGCACATTTGTTTTCTCTTCCTTAGACCAAGGATCTACTAATGTTTGGATATTTGTTGGTGTTTCATATCTCTGTAGGAGTTCAGAATTGGTCGGGCGCCACATTTGGCTGCTCGGGGGAATGCTACAGTCAGCTCTGCTTTGTTTCAGACACATGGTGATTTGATTGTGAAATTGTCAAGAAATAATTTGACCTGTTTAAAGTTAATAACAGTGATGGAGTGACTGCCCCTGAACTTCTGCAGAGATGTGAAAGCTCAAATAGACGAATGCTCTTCAAAAGCGAAGAAAATACCTCTTTTCTTTCTGTTCTTCGTACCTCTCTTGCAGTGCTGTACATGACCCCTCTTCTTCCCTCTCTTTTAGTCCTCCCCTCTGCTCCTATTCTGTATAGTCAACTTGTTTATATAAAAGAAACCTCCGTCTCGTGACCACGGACCGAGCTGACGGGTCAGCTGCGTTTTCTGTTTCGCCACAGTGTGGCTTTGAAGGATTCACGTGCTGAAGAACTGCTTCCAGATTGCTTTACAGATCACGGACTGATTGCAGCAGTGATTTTGGCCCCCGACCCCGCGTTGCCGTTCCCATTCTGAGCATCTTGTTGTCATTTCAGAGGCTTTCAGTTGGTGCGAGCCCAGGAAACCTGAAATCTTTTGTCACATGGAAAGTTGGGGGGGGGTTTCATTGTTTCACGTGTGTTTCATGTTTCTGGGAATGTGGACAGAAGAAAAGAGACGAGGACATGAAGTTGACCACCTCACAGTAGCGAGGCAAATCATTTTTACTGTTGAGTGAGAGCTCTTCAGCCTGTATGGGGACATAGTTTGATTGTTTATGAACAAAGTTTAATATGAAAATTGATATTGAGATGTTAATTGACATTGCATAGAAAAAGATGTTCATTCGTACAAGTCATTTAATCTGATATGGAGTCTTAAAATTGAAAAAATGCTCCTAAAAAATCAACCTGCTGGTCATCAGTTGGGCTACTTTGTGTTAAGTTGCAGCTAGTTGGCGATTAGCAGTGATGGTTACGTTGTTTTATCTTGGCTGGGGTCTTTAATAACTCATGTCACTTCATGAAACCTCTATGCTTCAGCATTTAGGGAAATAAACATATTTGCTTTTGTGCTGAGAGTTAGATGAGAAGATCGACACTACATATCTGTGCGTTAGGAGACCGTTAGCTTAAAGCTAAAGACTGGAAGCAGGGGGAAATGGCTAGCGTGGCTCTGCCCCAAAGGTTTAAAAAAGTTCCCTAAAACCTCAAAACACATTAGCCTATACCACACTGCAGTTTGTGTATGAATTAAACAAAGGAGATATTACATGTTCGCTTGGACAGAGCCAGGCTAGCTTTGTCCCGCTGCTTCCTGTCTTTAAACTAGCTAAGCTAACGGTTTCCTGCTAGCTAGCTTCATCAAGTCAAACTTCATTCATATAGCACGTTCAAAAAAACAACCGCAGTTGACCAAAGTGATGAACATGTACATAATACAAATGATTACAAAGCAAGCAACAATAATAACTGAGTAAATATAATGCACACATAATAGCAGTAATTTAATGTACAAACATGAGAGGTGTAAATGTTTTCATCTAACTCTCGGCAAGAAAGCGAATAAGCTTTTTCCCCCCAAAATGTCAACCAATTCATTTAAAGTAAATATTTTATACACTGAGAAACTTGGAATTTGTTTAAATTAAGATTTTCAAGAAATCCTTTTCATACTTAGCTAAATGCCTCATGAGACTAAACATTAGATTAAATGACTTGTACATCAGTATATACTCGCACTTTAGGCTGACCTACATCATTAACCAAGCAGCCATGATATATAGACCATTTCACAGTTGTTACGTAAACATGCCACTTGTGTCCCAGTTTATTTCCTGTTACAGTGTATGTGAACAAACTGACAGGAAGTAAACATGGACCCAAGCTGTTGCCTAGCAACGCAATTCTGTTGAAACGGTCTATAGAATGATGAAGAGGCAAATATTCCCTGCAGCAGGGAGGATTGGATTAAATTCATAATTGTTGTTTTTAAAATAAATAAATCATGAAATACAATCAATCGAGTCAATCTGAAGAAAAGAAACCGGTCGTTTTCTTTTAACATGTTTTGCATGTTTCATGAGCTTTAGATGCTCGTTACAGATCCCCATTTGTGTTCAGAGGGACAGGTTTGGATGTAGTGATGTAGTCGGTGCATGCAGTGACATATTGTAGGCCTGGGAATATGAGCGACGGTGCAATGGTTTACACTGCTGTTTGTTTTTATATGGACTGAATTTGTATTTCTGTAATGTTTCAAAGCGTTAGTGATGATGTTATTTGTTTGTAAATGTGCATAGACCATGCATATGTTTCTAAGGTTGTTGTTCCTTTAGAGTCATTAGCATCCCAGACATTTAGCGTATAAGAGCTAAGGGTGTGATTCATTGGAAAGGAATGAGACAAAAATGCTAATGGCTACATTTTTTTTGCACTTTTTTTTAAATCTTGCTGACTGGGCTCGAGAAAGAAAAGCGACCGCGAAGAGTTCAGCTTGTCTGAAAACAGTGTCACGGCCTCAGAAACTGATGTGCATGTGTATTTTTTTCCTTCCCTACATTATTATTCTGCATTCATACAGAGTACACTCATCAGCCAGTGTTGAGATGCAGAGAATGAGAAGTAGTCTGGGGGGAAGGAGAAACTTGAGACTTCAGAGGATCAATAAAAAAAAGGTCATCGTTTTTTTTTTTAAAGTTTTTTCCAGTGAGAAAAAAAAAACAATTGGCTGCATAAAATTAAAACAAACTGCATGTTTTTGACAAAATAAACAGTGATAGTTTAGGTTTTATGTTTTTTTTTCCTCAATAGTGGATATGTAGAGTTTTTGGAGTAGCACTGGTGTACTTTAGACTTGACTGTAAAGTGAAAATATTTCATGAAACGGGGCGTATAGTACAGGCAATTGACTGAATCCAAAGATTATTTGGAAGTTGTGCAGTGCCAGGATGAGGAAGCCATTGTTGAAGGAATAGTTTGACATTTTTGGGACATACACTTCCTTTCTTTCTGGCGAAGCGCATTTCCCAAAATGTCAAACTTTCGTTTTTTACGTCACATGATATGTGCCATTGTGTAGCATGGGCTATTTATCATCTGAGCTTTTTTGCAGTTGACAATTATCGACATTCCTCTGAGCAGCAGTCAGTTACATTTGCCTGAAGTTCGTATGGTGCATTTGTCCTCCTGTACATTCCATGAAAGACATATTTAATTTAAAAAATCCTGTATTGTTATATGTCTGTCATATAAGCTATTTGACAGTTAAGTTTTTTTTTCTAAAACTTGTTCTCAATTTAATTTATTGAATGTTTTTTATTATTATTTTACTTTACCGCCACCTAAGCATTGTCTTGGCATAAGTCCCAGTTCAACAGAGCGGTTTCAAACAACCAGGCTTCATCCGACATGGAGAGTGAATGTTTTGAACTGTAAATATGTTAAGACAACGTCTGGATGGGGCGTCAGAATAAGTGTTGAATGTTCATCCTTCTACCCGTCATTAAGCCTTTTTCTCTTAGATGAATGTCAAAGATTGATTTATTTTTGTCATCCTACTGTGCCACCCAACTGCTGCACATCAACTCAGGTTCAATTATCATGTGTAGTTAAAGTGGACAAGCTGTTAAGAGTGATTTTCTAAAGTCGGGAGTCCCCCAGGGCGGCGTATTAGTCCCACTACATTTGTTAATATGGGAGAGGAAGCTTGAAAGTTTACTTAAGTCAGCTCGACTGTAGGTTTCCCTTTTTGAAGTTGCTGTATTGTGAAAGTAGTAACTGTTTTTTTTCTACCTTTAGACTATAAAGTTCGTAATGGGAAAATGAGAAAAGCTGGTAGGTTTTTTTTCTGTAGCAAAGAGAAAGTTTGAAGCCCAGTGGGGAACCATTTTTAAGTGACCATTGTGCTACCCTCAACCTCTCCGTTTGTGAATGTGAAATGTACATTTTTGTATAACAAAAAGATAACTTATGAGGTCAAAAAGAAATATTTTTAATGTTTCCTTGTGCAACTCTGACTTTGGGGGGAAAAATGTTTACCTTCAGTGTTTCTTTTCCAGAAATGAAAATAAATGTTAAAGATAAATGTAAAAAAAAAATGTAGTTTGTGTGATTTAAAAAAGGACGAATTGAATGTCAAGTAAACTCGATATGCAAGCACCCCTTTCTGCCTGCAGTCCAACTCAGTTTACCAGACCAAATCTGTCTGAAGGAAAAAGAAACAAAAGAAGAGACTGATCAATATTGTTGCTTCTACTCCCCGGGTTCTCATTGTGGGGAAACAAAAACTGACAAACAGGGTCAACAGGCCTCTAAAAGACTAGTTAGACTTTGTGAGCGGACAGCAAAGGGATTCATTAGTGGAGCTACAGAGTGCTCACTGAAACTCAAAACATTTTACAGGACACACACTGACAGAACAGGGTCGATTCACACAGTATAATGTGGACTAACTTATAGACGGTATAGTATGCTCTAAAAATATGTCATAGTATAGTATGTGGAAAAAATTTAAATGTCATAGTACATAGTATAGCTTTTCATGGTACTTAACGACACTTTACTCAGGTTAAAATTATCATAGCAAATAGCAATAATGCCAGTTAATCGTAGTTTAATGGCTGATGGTACTTAAATGCTAGAAATAAACTAAGAGTAAAATACCATCAGGCATTTACAGTAAGTACCATCATTGAACTACGATTAACTGGCATTAAACTAAGAATAAACTACCACAAATACAACCTACAAATACAAAAAACTGTGATAAATTAACATTATATACTATGACGTATTTTTAGAGAATACTATACTATGATTTTTTAATGACTTACCTGCTCCACCACCACACTCCTTCCTGCAGCCTCAGCTCCTGTGATGCCAACCTCCTGTCTCCACCACTAAGAACCAAGCACTGGACCTGGGGTGACAGAGCATTCTCCATAGCTGTCCCGTCCCTCTGGAAATCACTCCCCAAACACATCTGAGACTGCACCAGCCTGTCCACAATCAAACCACAAAATAAACCTCAGCTTTTTACAACTGCTTTTAATGTGTGATTAATGTTGTGTGTTGTATATTTTTACCGTGTTGTTTGCTATGATCATTTTAACTTGAGTAAAGTGTCGTTGAGTACCATGAAAAGCTATACTATGTACTTTTTCCCACATACTATAATATGACTTTTTTCGGCATACTATCTTATGACTATTTTTTTTTTTTCGACATACTATACTATGAGTTTTATTTTTTTCAACATACTATACTCTGGCTTTTTTTCGACATACTATAATATGAGTTTTATTTTTTCAACAGACTATACTATGACTTTTTTTCAACATACTATAATGTAACTTTTTTCGACATATTATACTATGGCTTTTTTTCGACATACTATATTAGGACTTTTATTTTTTCGACATACTAAACTATGGCTTTTTTTCGACATACTATACTATGACTTTTTTCGACATACTAAACTAAGACTTATTTTTTTGACATACTACACTCTGAGTTTTATTTTTCCGACATACTATGAGTTTTATTTTTTCGACATACTATACTATGACTTTTTTTCGACATACTATACTATGACTTTTTTTTCAACATACTATACTATGACTTTTTTTTCAACATACTATAATGTGACTTTTTTCGACATACTATACTATGACTTTTTTTCGACATGCTATACTAGGACTTTTTTTTCAACATACTATAATGTGACTTTTTTCGACATACTATACTATGACTTTTTTTCGACATACTATACTATGATGTTTTTTTTTTACTTTTTTCGACCTACTATACTATAACTTTTTTTCGACATGCTATACTAGGACTTTTTTTTCAACATACTATAATGTGACTTTTTTCGACATACTATACTATGACTTTTTTTCTACATACTATACTATGATGTTTATTTTTTACTTTTTTCGACCTACTATACTATGACTTTTTTTACGACATACTATACTATGGCTTTTTTTACGACATACTATACTATGACTTTTTTTACGACATACTATACTATGGCTTTTTTTCGACATACAATACTATGAGTTTTATTTTTTCGACATACTATACTATGACTTTTTTCAACATACTATAATATGAGGTTTTTTTTACATACTATACTGTGACTTTTTTTTCGACATATTATAATGTGACTTTTTTCGACATACTATATGACGTTTTTTCGACATACTATACTCTGAGTTTTATTTTTCCGACATACTATGAGTTTTATTTTTTCGACATACTATACTATGGTTTTTTTTTCGACATACTATATTAGGACTTTTATTTTTCCGACATACTATACTATGACTTTTTTTTTACTTTTTTCGACCTACAATACTATAACTTTTTTTCGACATGCTAGTCTATGACTTATTTTCAACATACTATACCAGGACTTATTTTTTCTACATACTACACTATGAGTTTTATTTTTTCTACATACTATAGGCCACGTAAAGGTTGATAACATTATGAGTACCTTCATCCAAAACCATGTGTCTCCTTAGGGACTGTACAAAAATGATTGGGCTGATGAGAGGGGCTTAACATTATCTGTGTGGTCCAATACCCATACTACCACTATTTAGTACGCCAGAAAAAGATTTATTATGTCCCAATATATAGTATGTCAAATGCAGTATACCAAAAATACCAGGATGTCCTACTATAGCCGGGCGCATTCTGCAGTATGCATGCCAGCATGCTGTTATGGCTATTCTGACCCACAATCCTCTGAACAGCAGATATATGAGCAAGAGGGTCAAAGTTCAAGTTATGAAGAAGTAGTATGTCCCAGTTGTATGCATACTGCATGCAACAGTATGCACTTTGTAACTGAAGCTGCAGTATGAACTAAAAGTAAAAAAGAAAAAGTATGTGATTTGGAACATAGCCTGTGTTTCAGTTTTATTAATATTTTCTTCGGAAAAATTGCTACATCTTCCCCACATGATATCATAGTAATAAAAACACTATTGATTGGCACAATTCAAAGTTTGCTATTAATAACTAAAAGTGTACAAAGAATTGAAGGTGTACTGTACATTAATTAAATCATTATTTGCTCATAGCCCTCTAATAGCACTGTAGCAGTGGGATTAGCCAAAATTATGACACACTTAACAAAATAATTTGTCCTTTTCATAGAATATTCCAAGCATTTCTCTCATTTTGGACCTAGAGCTGTCACTTTATTGGACACACTTACACTTTTTTGACACATTTTGGTGATTTCTGTTACATAAAAAAGTGAAGGTGTGAGCCCTCTGGAGAGGTAACTTTCAATCACTAAAGAACCTCCTAGAATATAAAAAAACAACAACACTCTTTCCCCCTAATAATTTTTGTAAAGTCCCTAAACTTGTCCTAAAATTTCACCAATTTTGTTATACAGGCCCAAATGTGAATTTCAGTGCACTGAACAGAATTTACATGTTAAGTTAATTCTCTAAATCCCCAAAAATATTAGATAAAAACTCATTTCAGTTCCTTTGATTTCTGGATACACATCCTGACTCTCGTTGGATAATAAATGAACAGAGTTGGAGAAAAGAAACACAAACGCACGTGATACATACAATTAAAATCATTTTATTCTGTAAAAAACAGAGATATTTATGGATTTCATTTGAGCATATCTGTCCCAGCTTACACCTTCTGATCATTTACGCACAACAGTTACACAAAAAGAGAACGTGATTATTATGAATGAATGAAAGACTTTATTTCGAACATAAAATAAATAAAAACAGATACAAAATAATAACAAACAAAACAAGAGTAATAGTGTCCGAAAAGGAGTAGGTGGAAGTAAAACTTATATTTCCCTATACCCCTTTCTCACTTCTCCTCTAATAACTCATATATCATAAAATAATATAATATAAGATATAAACTATCCCAGATTATATTTACATTCCAAATTAAATATATGAACAGCATCCCAAGTTTATTTACAACCCACATATCCATCCAGAGTTAAAAAAAAGTATATATTAACCAACCCTTAACACAACCCTTATCACAACTCTTCCTCAACCACACTGTAAAAAAGGATTTTGGAGCACAGTAGATATAACTCATGCAAATGGTTTAAAATGTTCTCATTTATATTAGTCAGCAAGGAAAATATATTATAGTGGGTAAATTCTATCTCCGTTACCTGTTTATTAACAGTAACAACTGCAACATAAAAAAAATGTAAAAAAAGTAATTAGTTGTGTAATTTACTGAGAAATGTTGGGTAGACTTTACCTAATTTCTTCTAGTGTGTCATAGCTGTTAAATTAAGGTACTCTTTACTCAAAACATAGGGTGAAATCTACCCAACCAAACTGAGTGCAAATTGTTACCTCACATATATTAAGTAGATTTTATAGGTTTGTTTTTCCAGTGCATATACCTCCCAAAAATATCTTTTTTGTATAGCTTTTTAAAGTGATTTATATTTGTGCTCAGCTTCAACCCATTCCACAAATCCACCCCACAGACTCAAATACACATACTCTTCTTCTTGAAGGCGCATCCGTCTCCATTTAGTTTATCCTGTTTACCAACAACAACAACAACAGTGAGCTCGGTGATTCACGGTGATCCGGTTGGTCTCCTCTCCGTCGTAAGTCACCAGCGCCGGCAAGGCAGTAGATTGCGCAGTCATCTCCACATGGGGGTAAAACGACAACCCGACCAACAGCACAAACTACTACCTCAACCAGCGCGTGGCCTCCGCTGCTCTCTGCTCTTCTCTTCTTTTGTCCTCTTTCTTCTTCTGCTCCTCTTCATCAGACTGAAACCTCCGTTCAATTCAGTCAGTCGGTCGTAGTCGCTGTGCGTAAAAGCGCACGGGGGCAAAAAAAATGGCGTGCGCACAAAAAAACGTGGCCCCGCAATAAAGCGAGACAAAAACCCCACCCAAAGAAAGAAGAAGAAAAAAAAAAAAAAACACCTCCTGTACCTTTCCTATATTTCCTCCTGCACCGGCTGCTCTCCTCAGATGACCTCGGTGGAGCTGACACACACCGGGCCGACATACCGGAGGCTCTCCGTGGATCTCCGGAGCGGAACAGAAGACATGCAGAGCTTTGTCACACCACCACAAAAAACATGTTTTTAAATAATGACATACATATTTTAGTCATGCATAACATGAATGATCCAAACAAGGAAAACTATTTATGATCTGCACAATTCAGTACGTCTCCAGACATCAAAACATGAAATTACGCGTCTAAAAATCCCCATAAACACACCACAATGTCTAGTAATTATAACAAACACTGAAAAAAAAATCATTTTTTTAAGTATTGAATTTAAAAACACTGATTATTGTAATCTTTTGTTTGCAAAATGAAGCATATATGATAACCAAAAAGTGCCAATAAACTCAGAGCTGTGTTATAAATATTACCAGGGTTTTGTCGGATGGAGAGAATCCCCACATCGTGTCCACGTTCAGTCCTCCTTCACCTTGCAGCTGAACTGCAGCAGACTGTTTTATAATCTATTGTTGTCTGTTTCTGTCTCTGCAGTCGTGGAGAGGGAAGTTGTCCCGCAGTCAAACCCGCTCCCTTCACACAAAAACACACTAAAAACGCGCACAAATCCACATCGGAGCGAGAACAGGGTTTTTCTCTTTTTGCTCTTTTCTCTCCCTGCAGGATGCCGCATGTCAGGTCTGGAGGTGTGGAGGAGGATGAGTGGATCTGGCGGAGCGGCGCGTGGATAAAATTCGCGGGGAACGTCAGGACGGGTGTAGGCACGAGCGGAGATCAGAGAAAACGCAGAGGTCTCACTCTGACGGGGTTTCTCCGACACCATGTAGGAAAGAGAGAAAACTGTCAGAGTGCGCCATCAGCTGGTTGCATCCAAAACAGCAGCTTTATTTCTCCAGACAGGTTTTTATAAAGAAGTGCTCCAGTTCTTAGACATTAGTAGCATTAGAATAAATCTTCCTATGATGGAAATTCTCACGATGAAGCAGCAAATTAATACAAGTGATACAATTGTAAGATGGACCCTGCCTACATATTACCTATGGAAGCTTCTTGCAAGAATTATTTTTCCTTTTTTCTTCCTTGTTTTTTCCACTGATGTTTTTCTAGACCAGAGGAAATGATGATGAATGGTCGAGGTGTACTGTATCTGTAATTAAAGAAGACCTATCAGGCTTATTTTCAGGTGCATACTTGTGTTTTGGGTTTCTACTAGAACACGAAAAAAACCCAGTCTGCTCTGATTGTGATTGGTCAACCAAACTAAACTCTTCAGACTCTGCTCCAGCTCCGCTCTAACTAGCTTTGTTTAAGGGCGTGCCAAACAACCCCCCCAGGAAGAGAGGCAGGCTTTGAAGCAAATTTTGGTAGCGGCCAAACGGGCGACACTACAGCTCCCTGTGTCTGTCACGTAATGCCGTTAGGCCCAAAAAGACTTTTCCCATAGACATACATTGGGCTGGACCGCGGTCCGCTGGGAGGCGGAGTTAAAGAAAACGCTGCTGCTCCTGCTCCATGGGCCCAATGGATGCAGAAGACTGCCGGATGATCCGGGTACTTTCGCACTCGGCAGTCGAGCCATTTTGGCTTCATGCTCCACTGAGCAACTCTCATAGGAATGAACAGGCGCCCACCTCCGACGCTGTATCCAGTTCTCTTCATACATCCCTGGTGCCAAACTGGCCGCTAGGCAGGTATTATGCAAATGTGTTACTTGGTGATGTCACCACGTTACGGAACAAAAAGGCGGGACTTCTAGCGAGGCGTCTCAGGCAGTTCAGGAGCAGTGTTTCTGTGGGGGAGAGTAATTCCCTTTGGTGTGGGCTTTGTAACTTTGCAGACCTTTTACATGCACAAAAAAACTATATAACACACTAAAGGAAAAGGAAATAGCACAAAAGCATAATAGGTCCTCTTTAAAATCTGAAAAATACTAATAACCTAATTACAAAAAAAAATAATTGGTAATTCTAACCAGGTTCAATTAATGGTGTCTAATGAATGAAATCCATTAAATCATATTGGGGAAAAAACAGTAATATGTGAACTGGCTAAAATAAATTTCTAAAAAACATTTATTTTTATGTTCCCTGCTCCACACCAGTATTTAGGTTTTGGTTGGTAAATTTGTTTCGGTTTTCTCCTCGCGAGTGATCCACTGTTCCTCCCACAGCTCGCGCTTTCCTATCCTCCCTCTGATTGGCTGGAAGGATGATCCGCTGCTCCAGAGGAACCTCCCAGCTGAGAGCGGCAGAGAACCCGTCAGAACCCGGAGAGAACACCGTGTTCCTCCTCACAGATCAGCCTGCAGCTGCTGCACACACACTGGAGCAGAGTGGAAAAGAACAACAAGCCACACACTTTATTCTTTGTAGGGAAATATAACGCTACTGAGAGAATTATTACTTACTGCTGTGACCAAGATCTGTACCTGCTTCTGATGATGAAGAATTATCATATTTTGGTATTTCCCATTAACTCTGATGCTGATTTAGGAGCAGCCTTTTTCTCTGGGTGAGAACTAACATGTGTATCATTGATTATTTATGACAAATACACAGTACAACACTTTAGGGACAGTGAGTCTAGCAAGAAAACAACACACATACACACACACACACACACACACACTCACACACTCACACACAAACACACCAAAGAGGGAGGAAAAGCAGAGCAGGACCCACAGGAAGCTTTACACAACTTTATTGAATATTGTGTATAAATACACATGCACATTTCAAATGTAAACCCAAGTGAACTCAAGTGCAGCCAAACCTGGAAACCCCCGTTATGTCGTCATGCAAGGATGTCTGGATTATTTTTACAAAAAAACGTCCCAAAAACAACAGAACCATCCTTTTTTTAAAAATATTCCCTCCCTGACGAGAGCACAGGCAAGACTTCTGCAAACTAGTGTGTGTACGTGTGTGGATTCACCACATATTACCCCCCCCCCACCCCCCATCAGCCCCGACATTTCAGGTCTTGCCAAGGTTTTAAATATATTGTCTGTTTATTATTAAATGCTTACATATAAATAAATAAACTTTATCAAATGTGCACTCACAGAGTGAACTCTTATGTACAGTATTGTATAAGCCTATAGTAGCAATCACATCTCACTCAGTCAGGATTCAGGGTGAGTCGCCCAAAAAGCGAGGCAGCGCTGAGGCGATGGAGTCGAAGCACACAGATGCTCATAAAGGCATGGTACACGTTGAATATTCTGAGGCAACAACAGGTACGCTAATGCTGTTTAACAATGGAAGAACCGGTAGAAAAAGAAACATAACACTCCACCATGGAGAATAGAGTTTTATCAGGAGTTACACCGATGGAGGAATATCCTGCAACAATCTGCCACAAAATATTGTCACTGTATCATGATCCCAAAAAGCTGATCGGCCTTTTAGGCAGACTCACCCCGCCGGTTTTCACTTTTTGTCCCCCCCACCCTCAAAGCTCAGGAACCACAGAGAAGCCCCCCCCCCCATCTGGAAAGGGACCCATGAATTCATACAGCTGATATCAAAGGCGAAGAACCTATTACCATCACATTCAACCAAACCAAGAAAGGGAGCCATGAGAAAAAAAAAGAGGAAGAGGGGGAAAAGAAATGTGGCCCTGTAAAGAATCAAAAAAGGCATCAACCACATACATCTGGTCAGTGTTCATTCCATTCAGCGTACATTCTGGCCCTCTTGTGGAGTAAAAGAAATCTGCGATGTAACAAGCAGACGAATAATACTACGGACATTCGTACACAGAGTGTTGGTGCGAGAGAAAGACGGCGTGATATAGTGTGATGTGCAAAGAAAAGGCGACCGGACTGAGATTAAGAGTTAAGGCCGAGGTGATCCGAACAGGAGACGATGATCCATCTGATGTCGGCGAAATCACCGATGATCTCTAATCTCGCAGTGCCTCGATTATGAAAGAGGAGAGCGGAGCCGTGGTAAAGCTTTAGAACGTCACCTATGAATAACTTAAAAAAGAGGAGATTTGCGGCGTAGGGATCCGAGCCGGCCAGCTAACTTTTTTAAAAACAGATTATTTGTTGCGATCCCTGCACATTATGTTGAGTTAAGACAGAGTGAAACACCTTTTAACAATTCATTTTTGCAGATAAAATTAGAATCCGTTTCATTTTTTTTTTGCAAAGTTAGCTGGATAACTTCTTAAATCCTGCTTTTATTTTAAGAAATTATCAACAGAGGAGACCAGAGAGAGAGACAGCAAAAAGCAGGACCTTAAAGGTTCATGCTGATACACGAATAATGTGTCTAAAAATGCAAGATCACAGCAGTAGTAGCAGCAGCAGCAGCACAAAGCTAGGACAGTTTGGCTGTTTCAACACGTTATAAAACCAACTATGAGCATCACGTCTCTACGTTGGGTCTAGACTGTACACTGGCTCGACTAAAGGCAGCTTCCTAAGCTTTTTAATGTGAGCGAACCCTCTGAGAGACGACGTTATTGTTACACAATTGCAGTATGTCTGGCAATAACACATAAAAAAAAAAGGGGTGGATGGTTGGTGATTGTGCAAGTTCAAAAAGGTTTCAGCGCATCATGAAAACCCGATATAATTCAGTGTTTAAAATATTTACAAGGTCTAAATGATAATAAAATGATATGCATTGCTCTCAAAAATATATAAAAAAAACACAAAAAGCAAGAGGGCGATTAAGAGCGCTGCACCGTGCAGCCTCTAAATCCGTCCCCCCCTGATGTCGTTCAGTGACTCTTTTCAGGTGAATCCTAAACGAATGGACGTGGCGACACACTCACACACACTTTGCACACAAACACACACACAGTGATCCAACCACAGAGGAGGGCCCTGATTTCTTTAGAGTTGCGTACCGCGGCAGCTCCCTGACCGAACAGCCGTCGCCCCCCGCGGTGGCTCAGCCTGTCGAGCGGCCGAGTCCGAGCCGCTGGCCGAGGCTGGTGGCGCCCGCTGCCATGCTGTGTGTCCATATGGCTTTGGATGGAAAGATCCTAGTCTCTCTCTCCATATATCCGTGTCCTCGTTTGCCTCAGTTGGTTTTCATGGTGACGTCTCGATTGGGCGCCTGCTCCTCCTCCTCCTCCTCCTCCTCTTCGTCCTCTTCTTCCTCCTCCTCCTCCTCCTCATTCCCCTGATCGTTGTCGTTCTTCCTGCGACGGTTCTCGTTCAGGTCCTCCTCGTCACTCTGAGAGGCGGCGGCTTCAGAGGCGTTGGCTGCAGAGGCGGCGGCACCGGCGGCGGCGGACGAGGCACCCTGAGAGGAGGAGGCGGTCTGTCTCTCCTGCCTCTCCTCCCCTCCGTTCTCCTCGTCCTCTCCTTCCTCCTCCTCCTCCTCCTCCTCCTCTTCCTCGCGGTCCAGAGCGAAGTAGCCGGTGCCTTTCACAGTGTCCTGGCGCTGGTAGAACAACACGTAGCCCGCTTTGGACTGAAAGAAAGACGACGATGAAGAAAAGTTAGCGAGCAGCTACACAAACAACTCCCTGCTGCTGTTGGCTTTGTTTTTAGGTAGAATTCCCTTTTTAACTCGCGTCGACACTTTTAAATATTATAACTTCTAATAACATGACCATGCAATTTTTTTAATCCTTTGATAATGAGTCAACAGGATGCTGCATTAATTACAGCTGCCCAGAGGGCTTAGTGTTTGTGGACATGTTTCCCAAGACAACCCTACTGTAGGAACATCTCCCAAATTCAATTCAATTGGTTAAACAAATGATGACTAGTCTGTCCGTCGAGGAACAGTTAAAGGAGTAATCTGCTGATATTCTATATTTTTTGTCAACAATTGCCATGAAAAGATCAAAACTAACAATTAACTGATCACACTAACACGCCTAATATACAGTAGTTTATTCCTTCGTGTCACAGAGCTCCATTGTTGTCCAAAAGCTATTAAAGAGGACCTATTGTGATTTGGGCTTTTTCCCCTTTCCTTTAGTGTTTTATATCGTTTATCGTCCATGTTAAAAGGTCTGCAAAGCTACAAAGTCCACACGCCAAAGGGAGTTACTCTCCTCCACAGAAACACTGCTCCTGAACTGCCCGAAACGCCTTGCTTGAAGTCCCGCCTTTTTGTTCCGTAACGTGGTGATGTCACCAAGTAACACATTTGCATGATACCTGCTAGTTTGGCACGCCCTTAAACAAAGACCGGAGCTGGAGCGAGTACGAAGAGATTGATTCGGTTGACCAATCATAACAGAGTGGGCCAGCTGACCAATCAGAGCAGACAGGGCTTTTTGGGAGGCGGGGCTCAAACAGAGCGTTTCAGACAGAGGGTGAAAAGAGGTGCTGCAGCACAGTTGGTATGAGAAACATAAAGCGTTTTTTGAACTTTAAAGCATGTCAACGTGTTCTAGTAGAAACCCAAAATACAAGTATGAACCTGAAAATAAGCACAATAGGTCCTCTTTAAAAACACATCAGTGACTGTACTGAAAGTGAATGTATAGTGAGACAGAATAACAGATTGTTCGCCTCAGTGTCTTCATTGGATTTGTTTACCATAACAAATATAATAATCACCTGCCTTACCCTTTAAATTCCTAATGAAAATTAACATGAATATTACACACAAGGAGCACAGGCACACATTTGACAACAACACTGTTAACATCAACTATCAAGCAGTATATACCACTCCCAAATATTGAATTAACTATATCAGCCAATGGCAATTAATGTTTATTTATTTTACAATGATTTAATTCAACAGTTACGTGAATGTGAGCGTCAGTTATGCTTAATCATACCCACCTTCTGCGTTAACACGTTTCCCTGCAGCAGAAGGTGTTTGTTACCTACAAGTCATTAAAACATCAGCTGTGATTGTGCCGCGTGAACCTGACAAACTCATTTACTTAGGAGCCGTGTGTATCAGTGCGGTGGAATGCCTTTAAAAACTTTCTCGACACCGCCCCCCCCCCCTGCTGTCAACACATCTTAATGAGACTTCACATTGTTGGAGTGTGGGCTCCGTTGTCTGAATCACCGACTTGTTTAAATGTGCCAATTACTGCACATCAAGAACTGTCCAAGAGCGGTAACGGCAACAAAATACCCACGACCCCAGAAAAAGAAAGAGAGAGTCCTCGGTTCCTTATTAGTGCTTTTTTTGGGAGCATCGGCACAGTCGGATGTCTTTGAGAAAACCGCAATTTAATAATTAATCCCAATTAGTGACAATATTAGAAGTACATTACTTTGATGAAATGAAACCAGTTCTAGTTTGTCCAGCAAAACGGCCTTTGATGAATGTACAGTAGTGCTGTTGCCAATGAGGACACACTCACCACTATTTGATCTTCGTTGGCAGGAGACACGCTGCTGTCATCAAAGTTGTACCACTTGCCGTCGTCTTTGTTCTTGGCGTACGCCGTGTCTGAGCGGGAGGAGATTCAAAGACGGAGTATTAGACAAGTTCTCCCTCTTTACATGTGTACTCGTACCGTTTGTACTATTAAACACTTACACTTTGGTAAGCGTTACTGTGTCTGTCGTGTACTTAGAGCTCCTGCATTTTCAATTCAAAAACTCAATTCAGAACAGTCTGGTCACTGACATTTTGTTAACAGGACACCCAAGCAGAGCTGGTAGGGAGCCACTTTGAAAAAGGGGCCATGTCATGAGTGCACAGCTGACACACGCAAAGTCTAAGCATAACATCTGGGCACATAAAAAACGAATAGATGACAGCTATGTATAGAGTGATCCAGGGATGATGTATTCTTGTATAGCAACCAGGAAGTTAGCATCGCCCTGGTTCCCTCGACAAAAAGACGATGGGATTTTTCCGTTGGCTTTTGGATTATTGCAGAAAATAAACTCTGTAGCAAACAAACGTTTATGATACTTTTACGTTTGGTTCCGTAAGATAATCTCCACAAACGAACACCACTTTTATGATTTTTTAAGTCTGAATGCAATCGACAGAAGTAAAAAACTAACGTTTGACTATAAACGAACTACACCACGGTCACATGACTTCACGTCGCCACCACTAAGCTAAAGGCTCACTAGTCTTCGGCGTGATGACGTTTAGTAGTCTCTATTAGCCACTTGTTAGCGACCGCCTTTTTAAAGACACGTAAAAGCTTCGAAATTCACGAGTGGGGGGATTTACTGACGTATTCTATATCGTAGGTAAAACGGTAAAATCTCTTCAGCTTGTGTTAACCACAGACTTCATTTTAGGCATCTTACTACAAACCCACTGACTTCCAGACGAGGGAACCGGAAGTGCCAGAATGCTAACTCATTTACAGGTCTTAGGACTCACTCCTGCTCACTCTATTGTTCTTCAGTACAATAAATCTATTTAATACATACACACTCTTGTCTATGAAAAGTCTTGTTGTGACCACAGTGAAAAGCACGTTCAAAACACTGTACCATAACACAAGCATATGGTTGGCTAGAATTAGAACAGAATGTCAATGCAAACTGGACAGAAAGCCCTTAAAGCAAACTTTAAAAATGCAGTGAAGCCCTGCCTGTAATGCCTGTGGTGAGCTTCAGAGTGAAACAAACCAGTCATGACTGATGTTTACATCAAGCTTGTTAGCCTCACTGGCTTCCAGGCACATGAGAAACACTATATTTGCACATCGTGTTTCTTGATTATGCTGCAAAGTGTCCGTGCATATTAAAAGGGAAGGAACACACACAGCTGTGATAAAAAGGGAAAGACTAATATTGCTCAATGGTAGGTGTGGTGAATCTTACAGTGGCCTCCGCCCATCCCGCCGTAGTGGTTGGAAACGGCAATGAGGTCGTAGCGACAGGGCCCGGAGTTGGGGTTGATCAGGAACTCGGACATGTCCAGGTCTCTGCAGGAAACACATCACATGTAGGACTGTAAGTCGTCATCTATACAGGTCTTTATTTCTATACAGGTCTTTATTTCTATACAGGCAGCAACTTTCTGAGGTATTTCAGGGTATTAAAAGGTACTGAAACCGTTTAGAACTCGGACTCATGGAAAGACAGCAGTGCTAGCAGGAACAGAACTGAAACTTTTTAGTTTCTGTTTAAATGCTACAGTTAAAGCTGCAGTAGGCAGGATATCAGTATATTTTTGGCATCATTGGGTAAAAATTCCATAATAGCCTTTCAGCATATTGTAATTCAAGTGTTCTGAGAGATAACTAGACTTCTGCTCCTCCTCATGGCTCTGTTTTCAGGCTTTAGAAAATCTAGCCCGTGACGGGAGACTTTGACCAATCACAGGTCATTTCATTTAGAGAGCGTTCCTATTGGCTGTGCTCCGGTCATGTGACCGGAACTTGGCGTTCCTTCACCAGATTTCACAATGGCGGCGGCGTCACCAACGTTCTCATTTTACAGCTAAACCGTGCACTACAAGATGATTCTGAAAACATCTGAGGAGAGAAATAGGCATTAACGTAACATAATATTGATTCATATGTGATCAGCGCTGCCTAGTTTGACCGTTTGGTCGGAGTTCGAGAGTGATTGACAGCCGGCTCTCATAGACGGCAGCTGGACAGCAGACCTCAGATCAGCTCTGACTGCTTGTTTTCCTCCGGTCTATGAAGTCTCGCAGATGCCGTTAGGAGCACCGGAGGACACAGAGGCACATGATTTTTTTCAGGTTACCTGTTTCATGTACTACTGTCACCATATAGTGACCGTTTTATAAAAATAATCATATTTGCTCCGATCTCGCCTACTTCAACCTTAAACTGTTGTTTGGTGTGTGGTTTTACAATCAAAATAAAATGGTACTTTGACTGGCAAAGGTATCTGATATCTAACATCTTTATCATAATGGGCAAATTTCACTCATCTTTGCTGGAAAATTGTACAGAGGAAAAAAAAAAGCAAAAGCAACAATTTGGCCTAGTGTTGAATTTAAATACATACTGTATGTTTCAAACATTATATTAAATATCCAGCAGTCTGTAGTGTTTGTCATTTTGTATCACAATTCCGAACAATGACAAAACATATACCGCGGAGGCAGAAAAAAAGTTTGAAAACCTTCAAATTGTGCTCATTTTACTGAAGGAAATCACAAGATGTGTTTGTAATTGTATCCTCAATATGCATGAGAGGATTCATCTATATGTATATACTATATATATACTATATATATATATATATATATACTGTGGGTCTGCATATACTGTAGTGTGTGTGGATGAAGTAAAACAGAAACAATGGATGAACTGCTGAAAATGCAGTGTTCTGCTGCAGTGATTTATTGCCTTCTTGTGTGTGTGTGTGTGTGTGTGTGTGTGTGTGTGTGTGTGTGTGTGTGTGTGTACCTGAGTGGGAAATCAACAAGGGAGTCCAGTTTGTCCCTCATGTATCGACTGTAGGAGAAGCGTTTCAGATGGACCACCAGGACCGGCGGCAGAGACCACAGGTCCAGCTTCTTAGTGGCCTGTTGGTGCTGCTTACAGTTCGGACAGTACCTAAGAGACAGGGAGCACGTTAGCAAATGCGGTCGGTCGACAGCCGGCGTCTCCTCAGTGCTTGTAGCTCGTTTCGAAATGTGCAGCGTTTCTCACCAAGGGTCCTCCGCTCCCAGTTTCTCCTTCGTGGTGAACAGTTCGATGCAGTCCTTCAGCTTGAAGAACGCCTTCTTCTGAGGCTTGTACTCCATGCTCTCATGCTTGTCAAAGTCCTGCTCTCACATACACACACACAAACACACACACAGCTGTTAGAAAGCACGTCTTATACCACTGTTTGTGTCTCACTGGACGTGTCCCAAAATAGAGCAAAACAGGGAATACTTCACTTTAAAGTGGCCTTATATGAGTTTTGTGCACACAAGTTAAAATGTGGACTAATAATGTGTCTTCAGACAGTGAACTCATCCAAATTAACACCGTTTTGACAGGACAGGTTTGGTGCATGGATAGAGAGCAAATATTTAGTTATTAAAATGTAAGAGGAAGCATCTTGTGGTGAGCAAGGTGGGGGGTTTAACACCTTTTTTTAAGGATGCACTGGTTGCTTTAGGCATCAAATCTGTGACCTTTTGATTACAAAAACAGTCCTTGCTTGTTACCAGGACTTCCTGCTGCTCCTGTCTGGGTCACATTGCCATATTTTTGTAGCAGGATGGCAGACTGCACTTGTTCTACACCTCACGGTATGCATGCTAAAGAGTGCACCAGCTGCTCTGCTGCAATAAACGCCGTTAAAAGTCGGACATCTGTATATTCTGATATTGGCTTCACCTCGACGACGGTCTCGTCAAAGTACTTCTTCTTCATATCTGGTTCCCAGTCCAAGGAGAGATAAGAGCGGTCTGTAAAAAAAAAAAAGTGGACAGGATGTAGCTCAGATGAGTCATCTTTCATTTTTACTATCATCATCATTCAGTCTGTTATTTCATCCAAGCATCTACAGGGTCACTTATCTCGGAGCTTATAAAATGATTCATTCACTTTTCTGTGCCGCAAAATAAGATATCCACCGTTTGAAAAAGGATTCTACATAGATATCATTTGCTTTTTGAAGTTGATATTATGAGAGGATTAATTCTCCTCCCAAAAGGATGGATTCTTCCTTTATTCCCTGCTTGGCCCCGGTTCCTACCACTGAGTCGGAGATGTCCCTCGTCGAAGCGGATCTGCCGGGTGTCCTCCTTGATGAGGGAGAAGTCCGTTTTCCCCATGTTATTGAACTGGAATGTAAATAGTCTCTTCCTGCTGTGCCCAGCCGTCTGCTGGCCTTTGGTGGAGTTGTGAGGACCGACCACGCCGTTCTCCAGCTCGTTGTCCACGGAGTCCTCCGACTGGCTGTTGTCGTTCTCAGAGGGCAGCTCCTGATCCTGACTGGACTCGTCGTCCTGCTCGTCCGTCTCCATCTCGCCTGAGGGAAGGACAGAAGACATCTTATTGCACCGTGGCAGCTTCTTTTTATTTATTGACTTAATTAAACCATACAGTGCCTTCAGAAAGTATTCAGACCCCTTCACTTTTTTCACATTTTGTTATGTTGCAGCCTTATGCTAAAATCGATAAAATTACTTTTTTTCCTCATCAATCTACACTCAATACACCATAATGACAAAGTGGAAAAAGAATTTTAGAAATTTTTGCAAATTTATTAAAAAGGAAAAACTGAAATATCACATTTACTTAAGTATTCA
>CAKAKR010067792.1:5221-56094 GCA_916700685.1 Adelosebastes latens | reverse complement strand
TTTAAAACCAACCCAATCTGATGGGTCGGTCACCCAACCAACTCCTAATGCTCTGATCTCACTGCTAGGAGACAGACTGAGTAAAATCCTCTGTGCATACACTGAGAAGTACAATCTCTATATCCATAAGGATTACAGACACTGCTACAAATCCTGCAGACAGAGTGATTTTAAATGCATTGAGAGAAACAAAGGGAACATGGGGAAAAAAGATGGGGCAGAGGGGGAAGGTTAACAAGAAAACATGGACTGCTCAAGAAAGGGGAAAAAGCAAATATCCCTGTCTTGTGAAGTCTTTTTTGTTTTGTAAAACAGACCAATTGGCAAGTTGACTATAAGGGCTGCTGCTTTTGATTAAAAACCCTCAAACTACCATACAAATGTGTGTGTGTGGGGGAAATCTGTATGTAATGATATGATCATATTCAATCAAATAAATCCGCAGTTTATTGGCTGAATCTTGTCACTGTGATCTATTGGGTGCCCTGTTGCCCTATAAGTAAACTAGCCTTAAAGGTAAGGCTATTTGCTGACTTTGTAAAATGAAACTGTGACGTTACCCTGTGACGTTACCGTGTGACGTTACCGTGTGACGTTACCGTGTGGCGTTACCGTGTGGCGTTACCCTGTGACGTTACCCTGTGACGTTACCCTGTGACGTTACCGTGCGACGTTACCGTGCGACGTTACCGTGCGACGTTACCTTGCGACGTTACCTTGCGACGTTACCTTGTGACTTGTGACGTTACCTTGTTACGTTACCTTGTGACGTTACCTTGCGACGTTACCCCTGCGACGTTACCCCTGTGACGTTACCTTGTGACTTGTGACGTTACCTTGTGGCGTTACCTTGTGACGTTACCTTGTGACATTACCTTGTGACGTTACCCCTGTGACGTTACCCCTGTGACGTTACCCTGTGGCGTTACCCTGTGGCGTTACCCTGTGGCGTTACCCTGTGACGTTACCCTGTGACGTTACCCTGTGGCGTTACCCTGTGGCGTTACCCTGTGGCGTTACCCTGTGGCGTTACATTGTCATGTTACCTTTTCACTTCAGTGGGGCAACATGGGCTCTGTGAAGGAACCAAACAACATTAATTTAATTTAATTTACAATGTAGTTTAGGAATACGCTGTGTGGGTTGCGTTTGAGATAAAATTAGAATTATGTATTTGTTAAATCAAATTTGAACAGTAACAGCCTTATTGACTAACTACTATATGAATATTTAATAGGGCCTGAAGTGTTCACCTCAACTATTATGGCTCGTTTCATTATAAATTTCTGTGTCATTGCATTTGAGTAGCAATGAAAGTTTGGCCCGAAAATAGTCACATTTATTAAAAACGTCGCTGTTGACAGTTCAATCTAAAAAGAGTGGTATTTTCCTTCAAAAACATTTCAGGGAAACTCCAGTCGAATGACAAACAGAACTGGCAGAAAATGAGAAACTGCCAAAACAAGGGAGGAAGGGTGTTTAGGAAGGGTTTAGAAGGGGCAGAGATCCATTCAAAGGAAGGGACAGAGACAGACCGCGAATAGCCCTCCATGCACTCTCAGCCCAGACAGTGTCCATCAGTTGAACAGGGACCTTTGAAAGAATGCCCGCAGAGGCAGAGCCGAGCCGAGACACTGCTCTCTCTGTTTAGCTCTCGAGACCCCGGAGGAAAACACACTGATTTGGAAGGCAGACGATAAGACCCAGTGAACCTCCTTCATTCATTCTGGCTGACTCTTCGTGCCACGGTTTTGGAACACCCTTGGTGTTCACAAATAGTTTGACCGTGCTGATATTTTCCGTTTGAACATGCTGACAGTCTGTATTTTGTGCTGACATTTATTATCTTGAAATGTTGCCATTGTTTATAGCAAAAAATTACAAGGATTGTTTGTGCGAAAAGCCTCAGAAACAGCTCAGTCAATGCCAGAATAAGTCAGTCAGTTTAGGTGATGAACTTAACATGTTTTTCAGAGATGTTGAGTAAAGTTCTCCACGCTGGACTGATAATCTTAAATGAGACATCTAAAGGAAATCACTCTGGATAGCAGGATATGCTGGATACCATTGCATGGCAAACCTAGACAAAGATATTTTCCTCTGTGTGCAGTTTAAGTTCACATTCCCTTCATGTCTGGGAACTGTGAGGAAAAAAAAACACTCTTGAGGAAACTTACCACAGGGGGTAAATGCAAACTTCTCACAGAAGGAACAGGAGTGCGATTCAACCCCTGAGCCGTCTTGCTGTGAAGTGACGGTGCTAACCACTGAACCACCTTGTGGCCCTTTGGCAAATATCAATAACAGTGTTGGAAATAAACTTCTTTTTCCCATTAGCCAAAGTGACTTTGGCAAAGTCGGTGGCGGTGTGCACCTTTAAAGTTGGTTTGCGAATGCGATCTGCCAATAAACACAAAGAAGAAGAAGAACCTTACTCTGATTGGTCGACAAAAAATATAGGAGGAGACATAGCTAACTTTTAGCTAACTTTTAGCTGACAGCAGCTGCATCAAGACCCCAGGAAGAGCGCCGGGCTTTGAAGCAAGTTTTACATAGTGGCCAAACGGTGGTACTACAACTTCCGTGTTCATCACGCGATGCCATTGGCCCCAATAAGACTTTTTCCCATAGATTTACATTGGGAAAAGAGACGTCTGTAAATCAGTAACTTTGACAGCCCAAGTATAAATACATCTTTTGAATAAACTGTGTGAACTTATTGTCCCATTAGAAACAAATCAGGCTAACTTGGAAGCTCAGAGAGCTATTGTGACTGACTAATGCTTGCATGTTCCTGTCTTGCTAGCATGTTAGTTGTTAGCTCACCAGCTACAGTAGTTCACCAACTACGTCACCTAGCCTCCAGCACTGCCTATTTTATCATATAAAGGTGTGGGAATTCATTTTCTAGTGTCGCTCTCTGCTGTGACCACGCCATTTTGAATTTCATGTCGTCTTGGACAGATTGGATAGATAGGTGTATAGACTGATAAAAAATACATTATGTAAATGAAAAATTACATGTTAGGGCTGTCAGTTAATTCAAATATTTAATCACGATTAATCTCATCTCACTCCTTTAAAAATGGCCATGCCAGTTTGTCCTCGCCAACATTTTTGCATAAGTTTGGAGCGTTATTTAGCCTCCTTCGCGACAAGCTAGTATGACATGGTTGTTACCAATGGATTACTTAGGTTTTATAGTTTCATATGATGCCACATAACCTAAAAATCTCAAGTTGCGTTAATGTGTTACAAGAAATTAGTGCCGTTAAAACGAATTTGCGTTGACGCGTTAGTGAAGCGTTAACTTTGACAGCCGTATTACATATACAATCAAATTAATGTTCAATGCAACAAACTCTGTTCGACTGTCGTGCTTTATCAGTTAAAACTTTCATGTGTCAGCTTTTTATTACAATTTGCTTTGAATTACAATATGACTTCTTTCAAAGCAGTATTGAATTATCGTCCAGCCGTAACCTCAATAAAAAGACAAAATAAACAGCAATATTTATCATTGATTGACAGCTACAGAGAAACCCTTTTGTGATGTGACATATAAAATGTTCATAAAATGCAGGCCCACAAAGACGGAACAGGAATCCCCCCTTTTGACGTTGAGAAGTAGGTTTTAGTAGATGGGATACGTGGAGGAGGGGGTGTTGAAATTTGTATGTAGGCCTACTGCACAGACTTAAGTGTGTATAATATATATAAGTTATGTTTTGCCATCCATAAAGACTATATATGTTATTTCAGGAAGAACTGGATAACAAAATGCTTCTCCCATTTTCATCCTTCCTCCCTCACATGCCCACCCCTCTGGACTTCCTTCCCTCCAATCTACCCCTCCAATCCACCCTCTGTTCCCCCCTGTTGCTTTCCTCCCGCTCTCTTCTTCCCCATCACAGGGGCGTGGAGCCCTACGACCCCCCCACCACAATTCTGGTCCAGAGACACGAGCCCCAGGGTGTCTCCACTATACTCAGCAGCACGGACTTCTTCCAGAGCGAACAGAACCGCACGGTGATCCTGGAGCAGGTCGACAGCTTCCAGCTCCGAGACAAGTACCTGTTCGCCACCACCACACGGGTAAGAGAGCTGGGGGAGGGGCAGCTGAACTCTCAACATGTCTGGTTAATGAACTCATTTTGGTTTAACTTGGCAGGGTGAGGTGTCTTGCCATTGTGTTATCTTTGAGCTCAAAACATGGAACTTTTTTTCTAGCACATAAAAGTTGTATGGCCTAAAGGTCCTTTATCAAAGGTTGAGATAAGATAAGATAAGATATTCCTTTATTAGACCCAAGGTGGGGAAATTTGCAGTGTACAGCAGCAAAGGGGATAGTGCAGAAACAAGAAGCAGCAGTAAAAAAACAAAAATCAAGATACAACACAGTGCAAAAAGCAAAACAAAAGTAGACAGACATATAAAATATGATCAATTTAAATAGAAGGAATATAAAAATAGGAACAATATAAAAAAGGGTAATATTAAAAAATTGGAACAATATATACAGTATTGACAATAAAACAGGCTATTAACACAATTGCACAGGTGGAAATATGATATTGCACAGTGATTGGAATGAAATTGCACCTTAAAGTATTGATAGTTAAATGTGAGCTCAAACAATTAGCGGATTTATTGATTACTCAACAGACAGATTATTACTTTAAAATACTCATGTTTTTTTTCCAGTTTTGTAGCAATGCAAATGGAGTAAGTTTGGCTTTATGGACTGTTGGAAGCTTCATTTTGGGATTTGGGAGTATGTATATTACTCATTTTGGCGGGCAAGCCAAATATATATACAATATATGTATTACATATTTATATATATAACATATTACATATTTATATATATTAAATATTACTCTTCTACTCTGGACAGCAGCGTCAACATTCAGGAAAGTTTCTCAGAGGACCGCTGCAGTGTGTCATGTGAGCATGACAGCTCTTCAAAAGTCGAAGCCAAAACATCTGGATCGCCCCCTGGTGGCTTGCTGTTTAGGAAGTGCCTGATTTGATATGCAGCAGAGTTTTCTATGAGCGGAGCACGCATTTTTAACCTCCTCCACTCTTTGATGACGCCAGCGTCCTCGGCCGGCTTTATTGTCTCTCAGAGGTTGTAGCGGGCTCAGTTTTAAAGCTAGAGTGAAGATAATGGTATCTCATGAAACTAGAAAAACCTAAGGAACCGGTACCAACCACGCCATGCTAGCATGTTGGGAAGGAGGCAAAATCTCGCTTTGAAGAGGAGGAAAAACTGGCATGGCGATTTTCAAAGGGGTCCCTTGACCTCTGACCTCAAGATAGCTGAATGAAAATGGATTCTCTGCGTCCCCACGAGTCTCCCCTTTACAGACATGCCCACTTTATGATAATCACATGCAGTTTGGGGGCTAAAACAATGCAGTTTTTTGCATGCAGTATAAATGTGTTACTTTTGCCTATTCTAAAAGTGGTTTCTTCATACTGGGGTCCTTAAACAGTCTTGGATTTACATAAATTAGGTATCACTGTAAAGATGAGACTCTTACTCTTAATCGTATTCACTGTTACTGATGGAACGAGGTTGGTCCAGTGGGGTGTTTGTCAGAGAAGAGAAGAACTACATTCCTCATGTTGTCTGTAGTTTCCCCATGGTTAAATAAATATCACTCCCCACTAGAAGTCTTTATTTAAACTGTGCCAGACATCAATAGACAGAAATATAATTATACAGATGACAGTAGCCACTTTCTACTGTGCACCTGCACACATTTTTAAAAGCCTACATTGTATTATGGTTAAGCACTGTAGTGAGCAGCCAGTTTCCCACCTCAGCATAATGTGCTGAGTGTAACAGACGTTAGATAGATCAATATTTGGCCGGCGGCAATGTGAAGCGCTGTACGCTTGTCATTGTAAGTCTCCAGTGTTTGTGTAGAAGAAGCCTCAGTTAGGCAACAGACAAACAGACAGCGGAGCAGATGGTGAATATGATTTGGATCTCATGTCCTCCCTTGTTTCACAGGCTGCCACGGACACATTTTGCTTTCCACCGCGTCACGTGTCGGCGTGGGCTGACGGCAGCCTCTCGCTGCAGTGTTTCAGAAACAGTTCATTGTAAAGAGAGGTCGGCTGTGAAGGATCTGTCTGATATGATAATTGACATCACACGGTTCATCATACGAAGTTAATGCATCTAGCTGTGCTTCAAATCTCGATGCTGTGACTACTCATCTCTGCTTCAGCTGAAGATTGATATTTCTCCACATAATAATTTTCAGTGCAATCCGATGCTAAATATGCAATGATTTGAATGACTGAGTCTGCTATGACTGTGTCGCTATCTCAGGGCCCAATCGGGCAAGTGATAAAAAAGAATTAAACAAGGGCTGTCAAAGTTAACGCAATAATAACGCGTTAACGCAAATTCATTTAAACGCCACTAATTTCTTTAACGCTTTAACGCAACTTGCGATTTTTAGGTTGTAGCGGCCTCAGTTTTAAAGCTAGAGTGAAGATACTGGTATCATATGAAATTAGAAACCCTAAGGAATCCATTGCTACCAACCCCGCCATACTAAAGCTTGTCAGGAAGGAGGTTAAATTGCGCTCCAAACTTACGCTAAATTCTGGCGAGGGAAAACTGGCATGGCCATTTTCAAAGGGGTCCCTTGACCTCTGACCTCAAGATATGTGAATGAAAATGGGTTCTATTGGTACCCACGAGTCTCCCCTTTACAGACATGCCCACTTTATGATAATCACATGCAGTTTTGGGGCAAGTCATAGTAAAGTCAGCACACTGACACACTGACAGCTGCTGTTGGTTGTTGGGCTGCAGTTTGTCATGTTATGATTTGAGCATATTGAGCCTATGCTAATCATTGTAAATCTACACATATATAACTACAGTATAATATGTTGTGATAGAAGGGTTAATGTCGAATCATTCTGACAGTGATATAGTGGCCTGGCCTCTAGAAAGTGCAGGAACAGTCAGCAGGACATTAGACTTTGATACTGAGATATCTCGTTTCTATTTGTATTAGACCAGAACAGGCCAGATCGGGGAATTACGGGAAAAACCTGTCAGAAGGGGATTAATCATTACCTCAATTAAGGGTGTGTGTTATGTTGTTTTGATATACTGATGTACTCGAAAATACGAATCACCTCTAGTGTTGACTGCAGAGATGCAAGGCTCAGATCGTTTATGCAAATAAAGGGGGGTCTTTTGCATCTCCACCAACTACTCTCTCCTGAGTTTGATTTTTCACCTACAGCAGTACCTGTGAGGGTTTCTGGACAATATTTGTCATTGTTTTGTGTTGTTAATTTATTTCCAATAATAAATCTATACACACATTCGCATAAAGCAAGCATATTTGCCCAGATGTAGCTGCTGAAAAGTAAAAAATAGTGCTGTAGTGAGTTTTTAACTGACTGCCCAATGCAGGAAGTTGTAAAGTTGTGCATCAGCTTAAGTAACAACTTTTCACAACAGAATATTGTTGCACACTAAATAAACATGTTAATACAGCTTCTTCTTTTGGCACTGGTTTCACTTAATAATGCAGTCAAAGTTCACCACTGTTTGTTGAAGTTATTAGGACATCATCAAAACTGTGCACATTGTCTGAGAAAGACTTTTCTCAGACAATGAAGCTTGGAAGCTACAAAAAAGGTAGTGTGGACCTTGAGTTCAGATTATTTGGTGAAACTATTTCCAAGGTTAAGAATGAACCTTTTACACTCAATACAGATCATAATTTGCACTCAATGTAGCAATATCTCCCCAGAACCTCTGTGCTAAATCCCAAAATGTCTGTAGATTGGAGAACAAAACCTTCTCAAATTAGTCTGTGACCTCGTACTGATCCATCTGGGGCTTGCTGACATGGAAAAGACAGAGAGGCTTTGAGCACAAGAGGGCAAAATAACACTGCCGACACTTGGCCTGTTTGTTTGGGTTTTCTTCCTGCAGTGTTTCCTGTCGTTTCATCAGTGGTGCATGTGATGAAGGAAGTCAGCGGGGAACATTTAACATTACTTATATTCAGATAAGCTCTGACAGTTTAATGTTGCAGTTCAAGATGAGAGATGGTTATTGATAAGTGCCTGCGTGCTGTCTGTTAAAGCTGCGGTAGGTAGAAATGGAGCAATTATGATGAAAATGTTATTTTTATAAAACGGTCACTATATCCTGACAGTAGTGTATGAGACAGGTAATCTGAAAGAAATCATGTGCCTCTGTGTCCTCCGGTGCTCCTAACGGCATCTGCAAGATTTCACAGACCGGAAAAAAACAAGCAGTCAGAGCCGACCGAGCTGGAGCCTTGCCGTCTCCGAGCAGCTGTCAATCACTCGCGAACTCCGACCAAACGGTGAAACTAGGCATCTTTGATCAAATATGAATCAATATTCTGTTACTGTAATGCGCCTCAAATGTTTTCAGAAACATTTTGTAGTGTACTGTTTAGCTGTAAAATTAGAAAGTTTGTGATGCGACAGCCATGTTGAGATCTGTTGAGGAAATACCAAGCACCGCCCACCAGCCGGAGCACAGCCAATAGGAACGCTCTCTCTCTGAAATGACCTGTGATTGGCCAACGTCTTCCATCACGCGTTGGATTTTTTGCCCAATGATGCCAAAACTATTCTGCCTACTGAATTTTTTTGTCGTCAAAAAACTATTAAAAACACATAAATGACCCAAATTGTTGCACTGTGTGACATGTTGCTTCATTAGCATGAACACACAGAGTTTATTTTGAGTCCATAAATCCGTCCGTAAATACTCAGTTAAGAACCATGTGTGTGTTAATCCACAGTTGAAAATAGCCCCCAACAAATCCATAATTCCCCCAAAAAACATGTCCTTATACAGATCAATTATGAGATTGCTTCTTGAACAGATTTCACGATCAGCAGATGGATTTATTAGCAGTGTAGCTTTCCAAATCATGCTAAAATCCCATATCTGCTGTTATGAAATCCTGTGGATGATTCATTTGCTTTCACACCACAAACGAACCGCAGCAGCGTCCGCTTGATAGTATACTGAGGCCACGGTCTCGGTTTGGTTGTTTGGTCCGCACCAGGGTTCGATTGACAGCTTTCACACCAGCCCAAACGAACCGTACTAACCAGGAAAACGGACCTGTGTTTGTTTTAGCTGAAGCAAACAGGTTAGGTGTGAAAGCACCCTAACATAGTCTGCTTCCAGACCTCTGACTCACCGCCTTTAATCTATGATTTTTGTTCAGCACTTCAAATAGGTCTGGTGGTTGTGCCCATTTCAGCTAGTTGGAAAAACAGTTGCCCAATAAGAACTTTGTTGGCAGGATTAAGAGTAGTCTTCTTTTTCCTATTGGCTGTGCTCTGGCTGGTGGGCGGTGCTTGGTATTTCGTCAACTGTTTTCAACATGGCTGCCGCGTCACAAACTTTCTCATTTTACAGCTAAACATTACACTACAAGATGTTTCTGAAAACAATTGAGGCGAGAAATAGGCATTACAGTAACAGAATAATGATTCACATTTGATCAGCGCTGCCTAGTTTGCCCGTTTGGTCGGAGTTCGCGAGTGATTGACAGCCGGCTCTCATAGACAGCAGATGGATGGCAGCCTCCAGATCAGCTCTGACTAGTTGTTTTCCTCCGGTCTGTGAAATCTTGCAGATGCCATTAGGAGCACCAGAGGACACAGAGGAACATGATATTTTTCAGATTACCTGTCTCATGTTTTATAAAAACAACCTTTTCTAATCATATTGCTCCAATCTCACCTACTGCTGCTTTAATGGGATTTCATGGGACAGTAATCTATATTGCCTGCCTTGTCCTTTTAAAACCCATATAGAGAGCTTCTCAGTGTTAAACAACAGGGTTTGCTTACAGTGGTTGTATGTGACCTCCCTACTCCCTGAATATGACCTCCAGAGCTGAACAGAGCTGATGAGACCAGTCAGACAGACCAGTACAGCCCTCGGCACAGCCACTGCCTGTGGGGCTTGTTATGGAAATGGTTTGTGTGCGGAGAGGAATGGAACAGATACAGACTGACGTGTCACAAAGCATCGGCTTTATTAGCCACTCAACGCTCGCAAGTAACTACTGCTAGCGGAGCTATCTGTATTTTCTACGATGCTCATTAGCTATTAAAAGAATGATTCTTCTGTCTAGTCTCAGTTACTTTCTCTCCTCTTCTCTCTTTTGGCTTGCACTAATAGGATTAGAATAATGGAATATCACAAGTGCTTTTGGCAGTGCCAAGCTGCTTAAGCTAATTAAATAGCCAGAAATGAAGAGTTTTTATCTAACAGGGATCCTGAGGAATAGAGTGCTAATCAGACCTTAAAGAGCCCAGCCTTTGGTCCCATCGAGGAGACCCAGGGAAGATAACAGGCTTAGTAGATGTAATGGGGAAGTCGATAAGGCCCATTCCTTCGCTTCAGTCCTTCTCATTTAGATCACAGATTCTCTGCAAAGAACGTCTGGGACAGATGGAGAAGAAAACAGGAAGTGGAGATTGGAGAAGGAAAAGATTCCTCTCATCAAAGTGCAGCATACTTTCTAGTGGTTTCTGAAGCTCTTACTTACTTTCAGTTCCTTAAACAATTCAGTTTAGTGAATACCTCAGACTGCTGGAAATTCCCGGCCGCACTGTCCTCTACTGTGTTTTGGTATTTTACAGGAAATTCCAAGAATAGGTACGCTGTTGTTTAGCGCTACATATTTCCACATTGACAGTTGCTATTGTCGCTATTCTATTGCTTCTCAATAGAGAAAGTAGTGGTATTATTTATGCCCTCATTCTAAACCAGTCAGAAGGGTAGGGTAGTATTGTTTACTTTTTGCAAATGTATCACACATTTTTTTATCTGTTCAAAAAGTACCTTTAAAGGGAGATTTGTCAAGTATTTAATACTCTTAACAACATGGGAGTGGGCAAATATTTTTGCTTTATGCATATATATATAATTAGAAATCAATTAACAACACAAAACAATGAGAAATATTGTCCAGAAACCCTCACAGGTACTGCATTTAGTATCAAAAATATGCTCAAATCATAACATGGCAAACTGCAGCCCAACAGGCAACAACAGCTGTCAGTGTGCTGACTTGACTATGACTTGCCCCCAAACTGCATGTGATTATCATAAAGTGGGCATGTCTGTAAAGGGGAGACTCGTGGGTACCCATAGAATAGAATAGAATCCATTTTTATTCACATATCCTGAGGTCAGAGGTCAAGGGACCCCTTTGAAAATGGCCATGCCAGTTTTTCCTCGCCAAAATGTAGCATTAACTTTGGAGCATTATTTAGCCTCCTTCCCAACAAGCTAGTATGCCATACAAAAGAAAATGTGATTCATGTTAAACTAATTAGCATAATTCACACAACCTGTTGTCCTGCTGGAAGTTTTTAAATCTGCCAACTTCAAGGGCAAGGACAACGAGCTGAAAGATGATATGCTCCGTAGAGCTGTGGGAAACTGCAGAGTTGGCTGATAAATCTTTGTGGGTGTGATCACATTATACAAAATTTCATTCATTGTATTACAAGCCCCAAATATTATTTAGAGCAGCTTTAAGCATCAAGTTACTGTCACTGAAACTGAATGTGTTTTCAAGTAGGCTTAGTGCTTTAATAACAGCTGTATACAATTATCATGTCAAACATGCTAACCAATTTCATTATAATAGTGTTACTTGCCACTTTGATATAAATATATATATGCAGGAAAAAGTAGTCACATGATTTTGCCTGTTTTATTGGTCAAAGATGTCCTGAATCCCTCGTGTCCCCCCACTTCTGATACCAAACCTTCGGCCTTAGGTGGAACAGAGATATCATTGACCGGAGATGACGTGTGCTGGTTGTCACATGCACATTTCTAGACATCTGAAGTATTAGGTGATATTAGACTGACTTCATTTTGATGTTTTATTTTCAAGCTGTGGTAGACTCCTGAAAACTCATCATGTCCCTGAATAAGACTTCTTGAATCTAAATGTAGCTCAGCCCAAAACTTGAGATTAAGCCTGAGAGCAGAGCCACAAATCAGATTTATACACAGCATTAGTAAGACAGGGTAGAGGAGAAAAGTAAGTGGTATAGTAAAAAGCACAATATCTTTCAATCATTCTCTCTTAAATTTACAACCATGCAAGACTCCAGGAGGGACGGCACCATCTTAAAGCTGCAGTGGGTAGAAATGGAGCAAATATGATTAAAATGTTTTATTTTTCTATAAACCGGTCACTTTATCCTGACAGTAGTGCATGAGACAGGTAATCTGAAAAAAATCATGTGCCTCTGTGTTCTCCGGTGTTCCGAGCGGCATCTGCTCAACGACACCAGAAGCACACGCCCCCTCACCGCAGTTATGTTTACGGTGCTCGCCAACGGGTGCTCGCCAACTCCAGATTCACTCATTTTGGAACAAGCTTTGTCCGCTTGGTATTTCGCCTTGCTCTCTCTCTCTCTCTCTTTCTCTTTCTCTTTCTCTCTCTCTCTCTCTCTCTCTCTCTCTCTCTCTCTCTCTCTCTCTCTCTCTCTCTCTCTCGTATATTCCTCTTGGATGCCTGTTTACGACCTGGCACCTGGTCGCTATGTTTTTATAGACGCCCAGAAACGTCCTGAACACAGCAAATTAAGGCAGAGGGCAGGGTGTCCTCAGATACAGACACTGCCCCCCACTTCTAGTGATGATTGAGAGGGATCATTTTTGTCTATACATTGTTTTTTCAGGAAAATCCTACCAATTCTGCCTTTAAAGAATGACAAAAGACGGAAACACTTAACATAAACCATTTACATAAGCACCTGAGAGCCTCTTGAACAGAGAAATTGCAGATATGAGAGAATAGACGTGTCGGCTTTACGCTGTATTACAAGCCCATCTGAATAACAGCATTCACACATGATGATCTGATAGGATTCAACTGGACAGCAGTTGGGTGAAACACGCAGAAGGCGCTTTTCTCTCAGAGGGTCTGGCTCGTGACATTTCCAGCTTGTTTCGGCGTCAATGCCGGTACCTTTCGTTATAATAAAATGTCAACCTTAAAAAAAGCACATGCGCTCTTCCTCTGGGCCAGTCATCAACAACTGTCCCCTTGTGGCTGTTTACTGTGTGGGAGGCTTTGTGGGTTACAGGAACATATTAAGCATGTACTTGTGTGTTAGTGGAGGGAGGTTTATAGAAATTCTTAAAAGCATATGTTTGTGAATAGCTTAAATGCCAAATACTACAGCGTGGGAGAGAAACTGGCCTTATTTATGTGTGAAGAACTGGCTGTGACAGAGTGTAGGATTTGACCATGCGGAGACTGCTATGACCTGCAAGGCGAGGGTCACGTGATGGATGGAAACAGCCGAAGGTGTCAGTTGGCTACTTTTTGGTAGCGTTGCTTTAGCAGAAGAAGAAGAAGAAATACTTTATTGATCACATTACGCACACAGGCCTGACACACAGGATCTATACACATGCATTAATGGAGAGATGTCAGAGCCAAGTCCCTATGGACTGAGCTACCGCCGCCACTAGCTTGTCCACCTGTACTGTAAGAAGATGCTGTGATGAGAAAAATGCTGCTCTACAGCAGAGGGTCAAACACAGTGAAGCCTGTAATCAACCTGAGGCCTGTACTACGAAGCGATTTCAACATACCCAGGGTATCTTCTCATTATCTGGCTTTAAAAAAATCTAGCCCATGACTGAAGACTTTGACCACAGGTCATTTCAGAGAGAGAGAGTGTTCCTATTGTCTGTGCTCCGGCTGGTGGGCGGTGCTTGGTATTTCTTCAACTGATCTCAACATGGCTGCTGGGTCACAAACTTTCTAATTTTTACAGCTAAACAGTACACTACAAGATGTTTCTGAAAACATTTGAGGCGAGAAATAGGCATTACAGGAACAGATTATTGATTCATATTTGATCAGCGCTGCCTAGTTTGACGAGTGATTGACAGTGCTTCTGGCTCAGCTGAATGAGAGTGTGTTGCTGTAGTATGCTAGACCATTATATTAGCAAAATCAAAGAACAAAAATCGGCCAAAAAATTGTCCCAAAAAAACCCAACCGCGATGTACTCAGCTAATCACCGATAGCCGACATATTCACCCAACCGCCCAACACTATCAAATACCAATCCTCTCACGTGTTTTGCCATAAAGTTAAGATGTCCCTGATGGTTTCCTCAACTTTCAGCATTTTTTTGTATGAATGCTGTGGAAAACTTTGTATTAGGATAAATATTTTTTCAAGAAATCTCAGAGATGAGAGGTTCATCCCATTTTTGTCCTTTAAAAAGATTAAATTCTGAAGCATGAAGGTCTAACATCAGTTGCAAACGTTTCATATAGTTTTACTCTGACTTTATATTTCATAGGTCATTCTCAGTGTACGGTAGTGCATACTGAAGAATACTGTATTACATTCAGAACCATTGTGATTGTGTCTGTTTGCCACCCGGGCCGAGTTGATCTGAGGCCCAAGAACCACAACTCATTTCAGGGATTTGAGAGTTTAGAGAGGATCAGTTTGAGAGAACATGAGCACAGTGTGGAATGTGTGGCTCACTCACAGTTACCATTGCAATGCAGTCTGTGGTTTCAGTGGAAAAAATATATAATCGCCACGCCACTTACATGTGAAAATACATAGTTGACATTCTCCTGTCCAATTTTCCATACTTGACTCACAAAGTAAACTGACCTGAAAACCTTGATTAAAGTATAACGGAGTGAAGGAACAAAACTCAAAACCCACAATTAACAAAAAATCTTATTTCTGAGTCACAGTGGAATAGTTTCTTATAATTGACCACTGTGTTATTTTTTGAAATTCTTCTTCAGTCTAATAGACAACTTTCTCTACATCTCAAAAGGAAAAAGGTACATCTGCTTGTATTTTACATTATTTGATACCATATGGACCTTTTACGTCTATTTGTCCCTCTCTCCGTTCCCTCCATTAGTCTCAGAGTAGTTGCTGCTTTGCTTTCACATCACATCACACAGTCGATGTGGGCACTACGCTAGATAAATCAATAGACTGAATGGAAAAGGCTGAAATGCTCTGCTGGAGACTGGGGGTGCTAAGGCAGGATGGACACAAATCCTTCCAAGGGACACACACACACACACACACACACACACACACACAGACACACACACACACACACACACACACACACACACACACACACACACACACACACACACACACACACACACATACCAGCACTACTTAGAATGGAGGTTGCTGATATTGTGGATTACAGCTTCTACCAAAAACTCCAGAAACTCCAGATCAGCTCTGACAGCTTGTTTTCCTCCGGTCTGTGAAATCTTGCAGATGCCATTAGGAGCACCGGAGGACACATATTTAAGCATAATTGTCTTTTAATTATACATTTAACTTGCTGGTGTCCGTCTCAGGTTGTGAACAATTAGGATCTGCAATCGGTTTGTAAAACACATACAAATCTTTTCTGTCCAGGTGCAGAGTCCAGATACTATCTGTTTCACAAAAATACTGCAGAAATTCCAAGAAATTCTCATACGATTTCGTCAACTAATCGATTCATTCATTTGATGGACACATCTGTGAAACTGAGCTTCACCATAAAGAATCACACAAAAGCACCACTTTAAATGTTTTGTACCAGAGATGTGCTCATAATTTTCTTGGGTATAAGTCATTCAGCATGAAAAAAGCATAACAAATTCAAGAAATCTTGGTCGACTAAGACCAAAATGACTGATTGGTTTACTAATTGACTAATTGCTCCCTTTCAAAAACAGAGTTGCTCTGTTCCCTAATGAAGAGCCAACCTGGACTCGAAACATTGTACTCTTGCTAAATGATTTAAACTCTTTTTGAAAGTGAGCATTCTACAGTGTAGTGAGTCTTTGTGAAACAGATGACATTCATCAGGATATCACCAAAACCTGTAGTGCTCCTGCTTCCTCAGACAACAGAGGATGATTACAGATCAATCCATCCATCCATTTTCTTCCGCTTATC
This sequence comes from Adelosebastes latens, assembly GCA_916700685.1. Lineage (NCBI taxonomy): Eukaryota > Metazoa > Chordata > Actinopteri > Perciformes > Sebastidae > Adelosebastes > Adelosebastes latens. The sequence continues at coordinate 40,054 of CAKAKR010067792.1, read as the reverse complement.
CGGGGCCGGGTCGCGGGGGCAGCAGGCTAAGCAGGGAATCTAAGCAGGGAATTCCAGACATCCCTCTCCCCAGCAACGTTTTCCAGCTCTTCCTGGGGGACCCCGAGGCGTTCCCAAGCCAGCCGAGATATATAATCTTCTCCAGCGTGTTCTTGGTCTACCCCGGGGCCTCTTACCAGTTGGACATGCCTGGAAAACCTCCAAAGGGAGGTGTCCAGGAGGCATCCTGATCAGATGCCCGAACCACCTCAGGTGGCCCCTTTCGATGCCAAGGAGCAGCGGCTCTACTCCGAGCTCCCATCCGGATGTCTGAGCTCCTCACCCTAGCTCAAAGGCTGAGCCAAGCCACCCTACGGAGGAAGCTCATTTCGGCGATCTCATCCTTTCAGTCTCTACCCAAAGCTCATGACCATAGGTGAGGGTTGGAACTCAGACGGACCGGTAAATCGAGAGCTTTGCTTTCCGGCTCAGCTCCCTCTTCACCACAACGGTCCGGTGCAGCGCCCGCATAACCACAGACGCTGCACCGAACCGCCTGTCCATCTCCCGCTCCATTTTCCCCCTCACTCGTGAACAGATCTAAACTGAATATTCAGTTTTCGTCATTTGTAATTTTTGGTTACTTGCAAATGTTAAAAGCTTAAACTAATTAGGTTCAGTAAGGGATTCAATACTGAATTCAGATATAATTAAATGCTATCAGACCCCAAACCTCATCTATCAGAGGCACTGACGCGATGGCTGATTATTAATCAAAGTCCAGTATTGCTTCTTTATAATAACCTAATCCTAACATCCCAGACAGAATGATTAGTGAATGTACAAAGTTCTGGTCTGACTTCTTTGTTCGACTTCCAATTTATAGCTTTCTAAAGCTGCTTTCCCGCTAGCTCCTCTCCCCTGATCTTTCTGCTTAACTCCCCGACGGCCTTTTTCTGTTTCTCTTCTTCAATTTTCTCACTATCTTTTTTTTTTTTTAAATCTTTCTCTCTCTAGAGTTTGTTGCTGTTAAAGCCTCGAACAGGGTGGTCCAAACTAATCCAAAGTAAAATAATGAAGCCGTTCTCGGCTCTCTTGTTAGTTTGAACTGAGCCACAATCACAAAATAAATTTACAGCTGGGAGAGCGAGGGATGAGACGGAAATGGAAAGGGTGGAGAGAGCATGTTAAGACAATGTAATTAGGAATACAGAGTAGAGTCTTAATAAGCACAGAGGGCTGGTTTTATTCACCGAGGGGAAGGCAGACACCTTTTCTTCTGTTGCCATGACTATAAATTAGAATAACAGTGAGGTAAAACAGTATTTAATGTGGCTAGAACACGTTTCACTTTAAAGATCTAGTATAGAGGAGGCACAGACAGAGGGTCCTTCATCATCTCAGACAAAAATGGTCTGGGCAGATCAGTTTTTAATAACAACCGTAGACACACAGGAATAAGAAAGCTGAGATGGTTAAATTACCCATTTGGCAATCTGAAGTGAAAGTGTGAGATAAAAACAAGAATTTTCCAAAATTTGAGCCTTCATGACCCAGAAATCATGTAACATGATGTCAGTGAACTGCACACCCTCTGAACTAAATTAGGTCTTTGTGGATGATAAAGGCATGAAAGTGTTTCAGTTTCAGCCACCAGGGAGTTGAAAAAGGAGCGCTTCTTTGATTGAAAGGAGTATTTCTCTGATTGATTTTGAGGAATCCCTTCCTCCGTTCATATGACTGAGACCCAGACCGAGACTGGAGCGCAAGCCCGGACGACGGCGTGACGTTGGGACCTTGTGACCGAGTCATGTGAACGAGCGGACGCTACTGCGCGTGTTCCATTTACCCAAGATCCGGGTACTTTTCCAGACAGAAGTCGAGCCATTTAGGCTTCATGCGCCACTGAGCAACTTTCATAGGAATGAACGGGGCCCCGCCTCCAACGCTGTATCCAGTTCTCTTAATACATCCATGCTCCTGACGCCCAGGGTTACCGCCGGCAATATCCTCTTGCGCGGCTAATGCAGCCGCATCCTCTCCGCTGCATTTCTTCGGCCGTATACTCCGGCTCGAATAAATACATCTGAATATCTGAGCCAGTCTAAACACTGTAAAATGTATCCTCGTCCATAACATCCACCAACACTGTTTGGACATCAACATACAAAAGTGGCGAATTTTCCCTTTAAGTTCTTTGAAACACATACCATTTAGAAATGGAACAAAATCACATTTATCCATTGTATCGCTCTACATACAGTACATGCATCATGTCTTCGCTGTGCTTATGTATGGTGGGTAGTTCATTCGTCAGGGTTCAAATGAATATCTGAGTCACTTATTCAGAAAGCTGGAGTGTATCCCCAGGACTCTGATCAGAAGATGTCTCTGTTTCTTCGTCACTCGCTCTCTCTCTCATACACACACACATACCCACACAGAAATGAGATATGCTCAAGTCCTCCACTCTGTCTGGTGTCTGCATGCTTATAATTCATAAAAGATCAGAGCTCCAGCTTCCTAATGCATTTGTAATGACAATGAGGACGTGCATTTGCAGTTTCTCTTCACACACAGAAAGAGATTTTTGTACCCCACTGGGAGTCTTTTTAAGTCTGGACGTTTAATGTTTTCCGACTCAGCTGTCGAGCTCTGTACGGCTGGGATATTAAGACAGAAAAAAACATCATCAGGACAGTCCAGATAACCAAAGTCTTCTTGTCCTTATTCACAACCTCACTGCTCTGGGGACAGCACTGCCCAGCTTTACTCCACATGTGACAACATTGCCTTTAAAGTTTAAAAGAGCAGTGTGTAGGATCTGGTGGTATCTAGCGGTGAGGTTGCAGATTACAACTTCTCTTGTGTCTCAAGCGTGTAGTATTGCTGCGGTGGCCAATGCGAAAACGCGAATGGCCCTCTCTAGAGCCAGTTGTTGTAGGAATAGAGTGCGTAGAGTGTGTGTGTGTACGCTGGAAGTGAGTAGTGAAGCAAGAGAGAGAAAGCGGCGGCGTCGGGAGCAGGTAACGTTTCCGACTCCGGCCCAGGCAGGAAAAGTTAACAGTTTTTGGTTTGTCCGTTCTTGGCTACTATTGTTAGGGTATGGGTAATGAAGTTCAAGCTTCCTGTTTTCCTCTCTCTGTTGTGTGTAAATTTGCCTCGTATAGCTGTAATTTCAAAATGCTGATGCATTTATTTTACCTGTTTGCCCTCCAGTATTCTCGAGCCAAGTGAACAAAAACATGTACAGGGATTTTTTTTTAAAATCTATGGAAGAAATGAATCAGCAATACATATTCTTAACCATGTTCAGGCTGGGATTACCACAAATTACACCTCTGTTCTAAAAGGAAATGGTGTTTTAATGCAAGTAAAACACTGCTCCTTAATTTGTAGTTGTATCAGCAACTGTGGTACATTAAGCAAAATATCATTAAAGATCCAGAGTGTAGGATCTGGCGGTATTTAGTGGTGAGATGAGGAGATTGCAACCAAATGAAGCCTCTCCTGTATGCCAAGCGTGTTGGAGAGCTACGGTGGCTGACATGAAAACGTGAATGGCCCTCTCTAGAGCCAGTGTGTACAGTGAGTGAGTCAGTGCAGAGGGTGAGTGGTGAAGCAAGAGAGAGAGCGGCGGTGATGGGAGCTAGTAACGTTATCGACTCCGGCCCAAGCAGGAAAATCGAACAGAGTTTGGTTTGTCCGTTCTGGGCTACTGTAGAAACATGGCGGTGCAACATGGCGGACTCTGTGAAGAGAGGACCCACTCCTTATGTAGATATAAATGGCTCATTCTAAGGTAACGAAAACACAACAACTAAAGAAAACATACTTATTAATATTATATTCCATTTCTGCCAATAGATCCCCCTAATTGTTACACACTGGTCCTTTTAGTTTTAAGGACTTCCAGAGAGTCACAAGATTCAACTTGTGGTGTCTTCCAACAGTGAACAAAATATCATAAGATGCTTGAATAAACATTTCACATTTGTTTTTGGGGGGATTTTGGCCATAAACATTTGTGTTCACCCGTGGAACTCCTTCTGCAGTGACAGATGAAGCCTGTGTGTCCGTTTCAAGTCGCAGCTGCTGAGCAACAAAAAATCCCAGCATGCTACTGCTGTACGTTGGCTGCCTCTGAGATGTTCAAAGGTTTCTCATCATTTATTTACTAGTTGAATAAACTGTGCTGTCTCTGTGTCCTCTGCGTCTACAGAAACTGTTTGGCAGCCATGAACCTTCATCTGTTCAACTCTGGGTGTCCTACAACCGCCAGCCAATGAAAGCTGCCCAGTTTATGACCAGACATCCAATCACAGTGAGTCTCTTTTACATGTAATTCAGAAATGAAGAATTTCTAGACTGAATGAGGAATTAATGTTGGACTTGAGCTGGGTATCGACCCTTTGTACTTTTTCATTTATTCTTTAATCACATAGTCTCTTAATTCAAGCTAAATTGTGTCAATTTTGTACTATTATTACATGTTTTGTGCATCTATGGAAGCCCTGAGATGCAAATGAGAAAAACAATTCTGGTGATCCATTTTAAGTCTGATCTGAATTGTTTCCCCTCCCGTGTTTATGACTTAAGAACAGGTGGAAAAACGGTTTGCCAGGATCATTTTTCTGTTCTTTTTGTTTTTTTAAAGACATTTTTAAAATTATTTTCTCTTTTTTTTTTGGCAGGACAATTGACATTTTTATCAGGTTAAAAAAAAAGAGTAGCTTGTTGTGAAAGATGCTAATAAATATATACATACATTTGTATAAAGCAAGCATATTTGCCCACTCCCATGTTGATAAGAGTAAATAAATCTCCTTTTTAAAGTACATTTGGAACAGATAAAAAATGTGGGATTAATCGCGGTTAAATATTTTAATCGATTGACAGCCCTACTGAAAATATGTGACACAATCGACATCCTGATTCGGAGGAAGAACCACCTACACTACACAGTATACAAGTCCATGATTACACTGCGATATCCAGTCGTATATATCGCATCCTCAGTCTAATCAGACAGTAGGTTGGTGAACTAAAGATGACCCCCCCCATCTCTCTCCTACTTTTCTTTAACAGGAGTATTACATCGCAGATGCGTCAGAGGACCAAGTGTTTGTGTGTGTGAACCACATGAACAACGTCACACACCTCTACATCTCAGACACACAGGGCCTGTCCTTCTCTCTGTCACTGGAGAATGTTCTGTACTACAGTCCTGAGGGCTCCGGCAGCAACACACTGATCAGGTACTGCACACAAACACGTTATCTAACATTTATCTAAAACCTGTTAGGCAGGTTGGAAAACAAAAGTTTAGTGAGAACTTCCCATTACTATCACTAAAAGTGCATAACACACTTTGAATAAAAACCTTTGTCAGGGATACTAAATCAGCATAGTAGCCCACCGACAAACCAAACTCTGTTAACTTTTCCATGCTTGGGTCGATAACGTTACTCGCTCCCGTCGCCGCCGCTCTCTCTCTCTCGCTTCACCACTCACTTCCATGTACACACACACTCTACGCACTGGCTCTGCTCCAAATGACCTACGCTAATCTTACAACAACTGGCTCTAGAGAGGGCCATTCGCGTTTTTTAATATGTATGTAGTTGGATGAATATCAGAAGTTAAAGCTGGGGTCGGCAAGACTGGAGAAACCAGCAAGAGTATATGCTAGATTTTGAAATTATCCAACCGAAAAAACCCAGCCCAGTGTTGCCAACTCTTTTCCAATGAAAGTAGCTAGCAGTACTAGCTCCAAAAATCTAGCGAGAAGGTTGCCAACACTGACAGTCCGTCCTTCAGGCCTCCCTCCAAAGCCACTCCCCCAAAATTATCATAATGAACGTAAACATCGAACATGGCTATTGTTAGTGCTCACAGCTGTCAAGCTAGCAGCTTGTGGATGGGGACTCTCTCAGTGCATGGGCAGCGTGCGCGCAGGCAGGGAGGTAGGTCCAATTCAATCATTTCATTTGTGCCAAATGAAATGATTGAATGGGCTTATTACAGTCCTGCAACAGCCACAGACACCAGACGTTCCTTTTTGTTTTCTTTTGTCAGAGCGTTTGATTTATTGATTGCTGTCGGGATGTAAAGACAATTTCAATACAACAAATCAAAATAACCCTAGCATTAATTAGCTCCTTTTGCCTTCATATAAGAAATGAATCATAGCAGCATATAAAAATGAACCTTTTGTGTACCTACGGTACAAATTAATCACAATCTGCATGCTTGCCAGTAATTGAGTAGTTCCCATAGCAACCTCAGGAACTGACAGGAAGACCTTTAGTTACCCCTACAAATGCCTGATAACACTGATAAAGCAAAGGCTTTGCAAACACGGACGAGTAATACTTCTTTATCTAATAAAAGACAATCTATTGATCTGATGCCACAACTCTGTCTGACCTCTGAGCTCTGCATTCATTGTTTTTCTGCTCTGTCTTCTCCATAATCACATCAGGAAGTGTGTTGTTTTGGCAGAGGCAGTCACATTGTTGGCTCAGGTGTTCACCTGCCAATGATGATTCTTTCTGTGTATCTGACGCCGTGTATTGTGTTAATGAAATGAGCTGTGGATCCCTGTGCCTTCTGGTTATGTGCTTAGACAGGTTGGTGAATGTTGTATGCATGCATGAATGCAGTTTTCTTACATCATTTCTGGGTAATGAAGTCCAAGCTTCCTGTTTTCCTCTCTCCGTTGTGTGGAAAGTTGCCTCGTATAGCTGTAATTTTCAAAATGCTGATGCATTTATTTTACCTGTTTGCCCTCCGGTGTTCTCAAGCCAATTGAACAAGAACATGTACAGTGTTTTTTTTAAAAATCTACGGGAAAAAGTGAATCAGCAAAACATTTTCTAAGCCATGTTAAGACTGGGATTGCCACAAATTACACCTCTGTTCTAAAAGGTAAATGGTGTTTTATTGCAAGTAAAGCTTGTAGATAAGTGCACATATTTTTGAAATTGGTGCTACATGACCAGAGAAAAAGGGCTTACGTTATTATGTTTTGCTCAGAAGGTAAAAAAAACCTACAACAACCAGAATGCACTGGGTTTCCTGCACCGCTATCATCACCGGCCGGCAGTGCTTGACTCTCTGTGGCGGCCTCTTCTTCCTCCGTACGCCGTAATTCCCCTGCACTGTATTTTGGCTCATATAAGTAGCCCTGAATGTCCGATTCCAGCATTACACTATTAAAACCAGCGGAAATACAATCTGTTGTTGGAGCCCTAGAGCCGGCAAAAGTCCACCGGGTGACGCAAGACTAAGCGAGCGGGGAGTTGTGGGTGCTGGCGACATGGAGGGAGGTTAACATTGTTCACTTGTATATACTACCCACATTGTAATGATACAAAGCTGGTTGAAAATCGGCAAAGTTTCCCTTTAAGTTCTCCTCCCTGACCCCGATGATGATGTATCCCCTCTGTGTTTCAGGTACTTTGCCAATGAGCCTTTTGCAGACCTGCACCGCGTGGAGGGGCTGCGAGGAGTCTTCATCGCCACGCTCATCAACGGCTCGGTCGGCGAGGACAACATGCGGTCCGTCATCACTTTCGACAAGGGGGGGACGTGGGAGCTGCTTCAGCCGCCTGCTGCTGACAGCCTAGGAGGAACTGTGGACTGCCAGGTACACCAACACACTCGAGTCTTTGATGATTCGAGATGTTGTGTTTGCCGACATCAGAAATCGGTTCCTTGTTGTCATCCACGATTATTATGGTGGATATGATTCTGATCTTCTCTGTAGCACAATGTTTTGCACAGATGCTGATGTTTTCACCCAACTGTGCCACCACAGAGACCAAACAATGTGTAGTTGCTGTAGAAGAAATCCTTCTATTTCTAGCACTTGCTTTCTTTAGTAGCTGACATAAGTTTCATGATGTAAGTGGGTGGTAAGGCAGAGAGAAGAGTACTGGAACCAGCTAAACATCATCATCTGACTTTCCTCTCCCCTCCTCTCCCCTTCAGCTCGGCAAAGGTTGCTCTCTCCACCTGGCCCAGCGCTGGAGCCAGCTGTTCAACATCCAGCTGAGGAGGATGCCGATTTTATCCAAGGACTCTGCACCGGGACTCATCATTGCCACAGGTGGGACAACAAGCGGCAACATCACTGATACAGGACAGGATCTCAAGAAACTTCAAAATGATGAAAATTCAGTCGACGCTTGAAGCCAATGTTACTTCCTGTTTTGTGGTTAATGTTCTTTCTCAGACAGAGAACGGGGAAGTGGTTAATAGTCAGACGATTCCATCGTTTTTCAACCCAGTTCAGATGAAACCGGCTTTGAGGAATTTATTGTTTATCAGAACACAAATGAGACAAGAATTAACGCAACACACCGACTCTCTCTCACTCGCTCTCTTCTTCACCGTCTCCTCCTGGCGAGGCGGCCATCTGGCTGCTGCTGCTGCACCGAGGAGCCGCACTGCCGCACGCTGGGCCACAGTGCACCGCGGGACGGATAGATATGTTGCTGAACTCCGCCGTTTTAAATGCAGTTTTGGGACGTTTTGGAGGTGCTAACCTCGCCTCAGCTCCCAGCACCGACACCGGGCTGCACTGCGATTCGTTTATTGTGGTGAAAGTTGTGCGCTCCCCGTCGGCCGGACCTGATAGAGGCCGGAAAACATCGGCAGAGTTTGACATTTACGCTGGGGGGGCAAACATTTTTTAACTGACGTCAGAGAGCCCCTTTAATGTGAGCACCAAGATGCTGTCAAATTTTTGGCCAATAATTTTACTACTAATACAGTTTCTGTGGTACAAGGGCGTAAGTATTTACTCAAGCGAAACTCTCGTTGTCCGAGTGCAAGTGAATGCAGCAAGACATGTCACTCCCAGCTGCCGCTCCACTTTCTACCAGCCACGGCAGCTTTCTGTGCAGCCTCTCCTGGTCCCGGCCGCACATAACGACTTTTTTCCTGTTAAATGTGTGTATAGGGTTGACAACTTCCACTAGCAAGAATACAGAACGGCCGCAGATGGATAGTGGCGGGTTGATTGCACCGGTTTCTCAGCACATACAAATGCCATTTTGAAAATAAACACACTAAATGAAAACCCTCAGTTAGCTAATGCAACAAGCTAGCTAACTACACCTAACTAGCTGACTAACTAGAGAGACAAACTGACAGACAAATGAACAGATTTATCGGTTTGCTGCTGCTCAGACGCAAACGAGCAGCGTGCCTGCGCAAAGCTTTGAGGATGGCGTTAAATTTCAGGGTTTGGATCACAGATTGTGCCTTTTTAAACTTTTTAACTTATAATTGCATTTAACCCACAGTCTAATCTCATTCTTACACTACTCGATTTAGACTAGAAATCTCTGGAATCGGTGTGATGGATCATTTCTAAAAAGGTTTCAGTAATTTTGGCAGGAGTGTCTGTATGAGTATATGTTAGTCAAGACAGATGAAGAGACTCTGTGTGCCATCTGTTGGAGGAGGATGGTCTCACTGACAGACCAGTCGCCAGGCAAGCTTGTGTTAGTTTTACAGCAACTTCCTCTTGTTCTGATAACACAGATAAGTTTGTCGCACACAGGAAACAAGCTGTACAAAACTTTGAGTCTTCCTCTGTGCCTTCCTGTATTACCCAAAGCACAGGAAGTACACACTCTGTGGTGAATGTGCTAGAAGCTGCTTGTTTAGTGCGTCAGTGTTTTTGAAATGTGTTGTATCTCTCAAAACTTCCGCTGAAAATCAGAAGTCATAAGTAATGTGAGAACTGTCATGATCATATTGCGTGAAGGGCTTCTCTGCCTCGCTGTCTGTAGTGTGAAGCCTCTTTGCCTCTCCACAGCAGGTGGAAAGCATTGATTTGTTGATACTCTCCAGTGTCTAGGAGACTGCTTCCCCTTGCACCCAGTCCCTCTAATTAAATTCTTATTAGATAATGGGCATAGAGAGAGAGAGAGAGAGAGAGAGAGAGAGAAATGGAGGGAGGACCGGCTCCATTTGCTTCGTTATCGCTCTCAAACAGATGGGCTAATTACTGCTGCAGCACCCAGCGGGCACTCGACGGGTCAAACACACTCATGAATACAGACGGGCGTATATATATATACACAAACTGCACACACATGTTTACATAAACAACAGCCTGAATAAACGGCTCATATATCCCTCTGCACGTTCGACCAGCATGTCGTTTTGATGTCTGGCCATTTGCGGTGCCCTAAGCGTAATTGCTTTGTGGTGCAAACAATTATGTATGCTTAATATTATTCAAACCTGTTATGATTAGCAAAACTTTATTTTTTATTATAATTATTATTGTATTTTACATTTACATTCATACAGTACGACTACGACTAAGCTACGACTTTATCGAGACTTTAAATTCCTTGATCTACATGAAACTTAAAATAGTTCAGAACAGACATTTCAATTGTCTTCTAAATACTACTACTATTAAAAAAAAAAAATCAGAGAAACCGAAACCAAATGTGCAGTTGCAGTCAGCAACAACTATGTACACAGATACTGTAAGTAAGGGATAATGTACAGCGAGCCGGTCATTGTAGCCAGCAATGACCGGCTAGCTGTACATTGTCCCGCTTATTACACAGCTACTTACTGAAGAAATCAATATTTTGACACAAAAACGGTCCGCCAGAGTCCGACATCAGAGCTGTGCCCATAGCAACGGTCTGCTATACATAGCAACGGTCTGCTATACATAGCAACGGTCTGTTATAGAGAAATTACAGACCGCAGAACGCCGTGATTGACCAATCAGAATCGAGTATTCATCACAGCCGTGTAATAAATAGCTGTAATAGAGCAGAAGCCTAATAAAGCAGCATACTGTAAGGATTTTAAAATTATGCAGATAGAATCCAGCTACGAAATGAAAGTTCAGTTTATATACATCTGCATGAATGACGTTATTATACAGTGTATATATATATATATATATATATATATATATATATATAAATACACACACACACACACAAAAGCACGGCCGCAGCAGCCCACCGGTGACCATGATTTTTACTTGGTTTTCCCGATGCCCAGTACATGCCTCAAAGAATTAACATTGTGGCCACTTATTCCGAAATTGTCCCGGCAGCATTGCCACGGCCGGGCTGTTCTGGTTGTGGTTTGATCAAATTCATAGGCATGCAAGCATTTTTTAACGATATATTATTATCTAATTTCTCTTCTTTCTGTCATTATTATTACCGTCTTGGTCATCTAACATTTAAAGATAATGTTCCTACTCTCATCCAAGAATCCTTGAAGAAACACTGACTCATGCTGCGTGACGTTCCACAATTTTAAAGGTACTGCGTTTTGCTATCAGCAGTTGCGGTCCAAAAATATCATTATCTGTCTTTAAAGGTTCTCTCTACGGAATTTAAAGCAAATTTATGATCGAGGGATTGCCTCCACACGGCTCTCAGGAAAAGGAAGAAAACCTGTATCCTACTGTGTAGTTGGGCTACGAAAAAACACCGGAGTAGAGACGTCGGGTCCTTTAAAGGACTGACAGCAGTGCCAGGAGAAGAGGATTAGCGTACCATTACCATGGAAAAAGTCGGTTGCGGTTCAGTGACACGACGCGCTGGAAGTTGCGCCCATAATTCCCGCAAGGCATCATGGGGGGGCTAGGAATGAGGTGGATAAATAGCGATAAGGATAGAACTCTTAGTAAGCACACATACACAGTGATTGCATGTGTTTGTGCCGGTTTCATATCTGCACAGAGAGTCCTCTTAGGAACGTTTGTTTATTGTCTCTCGTGTGATGATATTTAATGAGAGTCATTAGCCTGTTTTACACCGAGACGGAGCGTAATTCATTTCAGAGGCACTGTTAACAATACTCGACAGAGACGCAACAACCGTGTTACTCTCATTCTAATCTGCACGTCTTGAAGTCCATTACCAGGATTGATGTCTGCAGGTGTCTGTCTGTACTTATGTGTCAAAGGCGGACACTGCCGGTATTAATCATCCAGTCCATAAATGTTCTTGATGGATGGAAGAATGGACGCATGTCATTGTGTGTGTTTGTAGGGTTGTCGCGCGCGGTGAAAGGAATTTCCCCTGCGGTGATAATGATTGGCTCAACAGTGCAATATGCAATATTATTCCCTTTTTCTTTTTTTGCAAATGACTTGATGTATCCTGATTTTATTATATAAATAAGCGTTATTGTTAGGCTATTATTAGGTATATTGATGCTTTTTAAATGACAAACCTTTTTAAAACAAATTAAATACTTGTTTATTGTTACATGCAGAGACGCAGCATCGAGACCAAGACGCTTTGGTTGCGTCTGGTTGCTATGATACGGAATAACTGCATAAGTAAAAATGTCGGTATAAAGGTAAAATACTTGCTCTGGATGAAAGGAAGGTTGAAGCACATAGGGAGAGAGGATGGACCCGCCGGTCATGTGTATTCATTTCTCCTCCATTGTTGTTGCCGTGTTCAACACTTGTAGCCTACATTTAGGATGTAGCGGTTGGTCTTTGTCGTATTTGTCACGAGTCCCAACCCTTCCCCGGCTGGGTAAAAAGTGACAGTGACAAGCGCAGCATTTAACCCAAAGTTGAACATTTTCAAGTCTCGGCGAGACTACACGAGAATAGCTGCTGCCGTTTGTTGCATGGTGTAAATACGCGGCACTCCCATTTGCAAAGAATTCAGAAAAGAAAAACATGAACATAGCTTTTGTGGCGGTTGTTTGCCATTTCCTGCAATTGGCTTGTCAATAGCATTATTAGCGTTTTCAGTCCCGATAGCGATACCTGGGCTTTGGTTATCAGCCGACACCAACTACCGATCCGGTGCTTGGGGCTGTGTATCCATGTCAGCATTTAATCTCCAGCCTTCCTCTTAAACATTCATCTTCAGTCTCTCTGTCTTTTGTTGGCTAAAACTTGACTAAATCAACTTCACTTCTAAACTCTTTATCTTCAACATCTCTTTTCCATACTCACTCGCCCAGTAGTTGTTTCTCCTGTTCCTTTTTGTTAAAGCCTCCAATGAAAAGTAAGAGTCTACAACCACACAAAAGGAAATGTCGTTCGGTCCACCACTTTTGGTCCAGACTGAGTCTCAACAAATATTGGATGGACTGTCATGAAACTTTGTACAAGCATTCGTGAATCCTACTGACTTCGGTGATTGCCTGACTTTGCCTCTAGCTCACCAGCAAGACAAAATCTTTATTTATCCAGCGCAACATCCACTGGATGCATACTCACATATTCATGTTCCCCATGGGATGATTTTTAATAACTTTGGTGATGGTATCATTAAATCTCACAAGAGCCCTGCACCATCCAATACCGCCAAACAAATATCTTAACGCTTTCATGCTCGCAACATGACAAACCCACTTGATGAAGGTTACCACAGACCTTTACTAGCACCCACTTACACGACCACTTACTTCACCGTGACTGCAAAGGATCAGAAGCAAACTTTGGACCTGGTCTTTTGTATATGATCCATGATCATTACAGTCATGGCTGTAGACTCTTAGTCCTATTAGTTTTCTGAAAAATCATTCCTGGTGATCTGCCTTATTATATAACAACATACTGTCAAAGGAAAGTATTTGTCAGTGCATACAAAGGCCCCATGCTTGAAAAGATACAGAATGCTATGGTTTGAGTTCTTGGGTTACAGATTTTCCATATGTGAAAGCAAAAGCAGTGGTCACATCAAGTCTGCAATATTCAGGGAAAACCCCTGTAATGTGTGTGTGTGTGTGTGTGTGTGTGTGTGTGTGAGAGTAAAATGCCTTTTTGTCCTCTGATTGCAGGATCGGTAGGCAGGAACTTGGCCAACAAGCCCAATGTGTATGTATCCAGCAGCGCCGGAGCTCGCTGGAGAGAGGTCAGTATAAAATTTGACACAGATGACAAGAAAAATACAGCTTGTAAAACTGAGTCACACTGAGAGTTTTCAACATGTCACAATGAATTTCATTTCAGTGCCTGGATACTGTATGTACCCAGGCATTATGGAGCTTGACTTTTGGAGACTGACTTTTTCTATAGTTCTTGAAAATACACCTAGATATAGCTAATAGCTAACAGAGCATCAGTTTAGACCTTAAATTGCTTGTGTTTCATCGATACACTGTATTATTAATACATTTAATGCAATAATGATTTGACGCATACTGTAGGCCGTGTTTTAAAGAAACATTTATTGCAGTACCATCTGTGAATGACAACCTGTGGTATTTATTTGTAGGGATGCACCGATCCGACTTTTTCAGTCCCGATACCGATAGCGATACCTGGGTTTTGGGTATCGGCCGATACCAGTGTTTAATTAATAAGCTGTATGCCTCACTGTGTGGAAGTGACTGGGATCATTCCTGTATGTGTGAGGCAACATCAAGCTTGACTTAAACATTGATTTCTTAGCTTTGTAAAAATAATAAATCGCACTGTACACCAGCAACTTGGTAAAAGAATCTTCAAAATTAACAGGAATTAAAATTCAAGTGGAAACCTTGGTAGTGCAGCAACAAATTGGTCAAAACTTAAACAGTAATTACAATTTCAGCATATAATGTATATAGTATATAAACCTAGAACTGAATTGAATAAATCGGCCCCATTGTCACCAATATTCGATCCAGTAGCTTAAAACTTTCCTGTTTGCTGCTGCCTTTAATTAGAGCTTTTACTCTTTTGTGTTATATTCTATTTTAGCTTCTATCCTAGCTTTTATTTTTAGCTTGTTTTTTTTCTAATCTTTAATGTTTTAATGTTTTATAACTGTTTTAATTATGTCTTAATGTTCTTTTGCACTTTGTCGCAATGTTCTTGAATGTTTATGTAAAGCACTTTGAATTGCCCTGTTGTTGAAATGTGCTATACAAATAAAGCTGCCTTGCCTTGCCTTGCCAGTATTGGTATCGGTGCATCCCTATTTTAAACCTTGAAGATTCGTAGACTGGTCGTTTTGGGGGGGGGGCCTTTAAACAGACGTGACTCAAAGTCTTGCTCTGTTCAGATGCTCATAATACTGAAAAATATGTTGTAATTAGATGCCTATGTCCTATTGGGCAAAGAGCTTTGTCCTGCAGATATCTTTACTACACATCAAACCTTGTTTATCAACTGAATGTTCTGAATTTGAGAGTTTCAGGCAGCTTCGCCCACACGTTCTCATTTACAAGTAACCGGCGCAACAGTTTGCCTGGAAGCTGTTCTGCTCTAAACTAAAGATGGAAATGCCAGAGAGTTTGTATTTTGCAAAGAGACCCAAATAAAAATACAATCCTTCCCTTTTGACCCTCCTATCTAATCAAACACGTTTTCATTAGAATGATTCACAATTGAGAAAGAATCACCACTGTGTTCTGTCCCACTCCAACATCCTGTTTCAAAATCAAGAAAGTAAAGGTGCAATTTCATGAGGTTATTAAGGTCTTTAGATCTTCTCCTACAGATACAGTTAAAGCTCCTATTTACCCAAGTGCTCAATTACCTTTTATGGCCTATTGTGTATATTATGTTCCAATAGTTCACCAAAAATGTGTTCTGTTGTCCAGGCACTGGCAGGCCCTCATTTCTACACATGGGGTGACCATGGTGGTATCTTGATGGCTATCGTACAAGGAGGCGCCACAACACACCTCAAGTAAGTCATGCCTAGGCCTGTGTATTTGCAAGAATCTGGCGATACGATACGTATCATGATACAGGAGTTATATTGTGATACTGTCAGAAAGGCGCTGTATTGCGATTTTGTAATCAAATTTGAGGAAAACTGTCATAATATAAAGAACACACCTCCATATGCATAAAATCTGAGTAAAAAAAGTTTACTTTTTTTATGCAATCAGAACAATGGGATCATCATTTGCATTCATCATAGTCCCTGTAACACCCAACATCACAGCACTACTTTGAGAGGGCGCATACTGTACACTTAAGTGGCACATCTCTTTGCATATTAAATAAAGTATTGACTGAGCTAATCTTTGCATGTAAACTATTTATTAAAAATCAATAGTTTTTTTAAGAATCAATACAGTATCCCAAAACATAATATCGCAATATTTGATATTTCCTTGCACCCCTAGTCATGCCCTGTTCAAATGTTCCTCCAGGACAAGAAAAAAAACCCATCAGATTTGAGCTCAGAAGCAAAATCTGTCATTCAGTTGTTTCTCCATAAACAAAAAAGTTTCGAACATAAAACCCTGAGAGGCTGCTTTGTGACTGGAAGGCTTCCATTTGAAATCCCCCAAACAGCTTGAGGAGATCTGGGGAGTGAAGCACATAAACGGCACCTGCCCCAGTGGATGTGCTCATTAGTCAGCAGGAGCAGATTGCGTGAATGTGAAGCAGCTTGTTGTTGTTGAGGAAAAGGCAAATAAACCATCCCTCAGTAAACAGAGGTGTAATATACTGTAACACCTCTTTGCCAACCGCAGCATTGCGGCGTGCTATTCATATTCATGTACAGGTGATACAGTATATCGATGTGAAAACAGATTACCTCGTTTACGTGCTGTAAACCGTACTGTGGTTACTCAGTAACCTGGTTTTGCCTTCATACAAATGTCAATATAACTGGGCTAAATCTCCCAATTAAAATGCCTGATATGCTCCCATATTACCCCCCATATTTCCATTCGTGCTGTTGTTTCATCAAAGAATGCGTCGGTAGGCTGCAGTTGAAAGGAAATTCTGGATTTATTCAAAAGAACAGTGTTATGGGAGCTCATGGGAAACAGCTGAAAAATCATTGTTGCTTAATAAAATAATGAGTTAGATATTGCTCCCATTAGGTTCAGTACCAACGAAGGCGAGACGTGGATCGACTTTCAGTTCTCAGACAGGGAGGTGTATGTTTACCAGCTGTTGACTGAGCCCGGGGAGAAGAGCACCATCTTCACCATCTTCGGTTCCTATGCCGACCAGAGGCACAGCTGGCTCATCCTGCAGGTCAACACCTCCGACGTTCTGGGTAGGTTGGAGAGCGAGAAGGAGGTTCAGAGGGAGCGGGAGGATGAAGAAGAGCTTTTATGTTAGAGCTAGAGGAGAAGGGAATGGAAGCGTGATTGACCACCAGGAATAATTAGCAAGTAACTCCACGTCAGTGTGAAACCTCTATAGTTTTTCTTCTCTGTTTTTTTTCTCTCCAGGTGTGCCGTGTTCCGACGCTGACTACAAGCACTGGTCTCCCTCCGACGAGAACGGTAACGAGTGTCTGTTGGGCAGAGAGGTAACGTTTAAGAGGCGAGCTCCCCACGCTACGTGTTTCAACGGAGAGGACTTCGACCGCCCCGTCGCAGTCTCTAACTGCTCCTGCACACGCCAGGACTACGAATGGTTAGGAAACCCACACATGCACAAAAAAAAATCCTATTCATCAATGTTTGTTGATGAATTCTGAGTCCCGTTAGTGTCTGAGATTGAAACAGTGGTGTGTTTATACATATACAGTAAAGGAAGCACATGTTGGACTGCTACTAAGAAACACACACACACACTGTATTTTGGCAACAAAGCTGACAATAGAATGAGCTAAGCACATGCTGTTTTGTCAACAGCTCATAATAAAGGAAATGCAGAAATACCTCACTAATGTATAGCGTGTATAGTACACAGTATTATGTGTTCTTCTGTTGTGAAATTACAGATAAAGCTCAGGTGTGGGAGCAACATTTCACCGCTACAACTGGATTCGTACAATATAGATTTACATTCATCAGTTAGGGCTGGGCGATAGGGCCAAAATCAAGATATACTGTAGGTCATTTCATATCTCGATAACGATTTATGTCACAATATAGCATGTTTTCTGGTAATTCAATAAATAAATAGTCTATATTAAGTAACCACATGGTAAAGCTTATTTTTGTATACTCCTGTGTGAGTGTTTTGTCTGAGTATTTTCTCATTTTAAGAACTTGAGTTAAAATGTCAAAATGAACATAACAGTTTGAAGTGAAATTATAGAGAAAAAATAAATAAATACAGGCCCAGCCTATATCGCAGTAGAAACAAAATTGGAAAAATATATACAATAGTCATTTGTATATCGTATTGACGATATATAACGTCATATTGCCCAGCTCTATCTTCAGTTATATATATATATTAAAAGCCAACTAGATTAGATTCGTTCCTTTATTGTAATTGTACAGGTACAACGAAATTGAGTTTGTTTTCTCTCCCAACCTATCTCCCTCTTCCTCCTCCTACTCCTACCAGTGACTACGGCTTCAAGCTGAGTGAAGACTTGTCTCTGCAGGTGTGTGTGCCTGACCCTGAGTTCTTAGGTGACCTCTATGCTCCTCCAGTGCCGTGTCCTGTCGGTACCACCTACCGCCGCAGCAAAGGGTAAGCTGCCATTCTCTGACTGCAGAAATGTGCAGCCTGGGATTCTTTTGTGTAGTTTATTAGCATAATGTTGGCATCTGTAGCACTAGTGGATTCACATTTACATGAGTTTTCATATGGTAAGCTGTTTTCCTTTGAGTCTTTCTGACCTTGACCTTTTCCAAGTCATGGACCTCTCTTAACTGCCATTCCTTGAGGCCCCGTGGACTCTAAATTTGATCAAATCTAGAACCATGGACAGAATGAAACCTGAGCTTGAAGTGAAAAATCTAACCACCTTGTTTGATAAATCTCAATTATCTGCTCCTAGTTTTTTTCTGTCTGCCTTTGCGGTTTATCTGGTCGCATTGTGCTCAGTGCACGTGGGCTCAAATTTGAACCCTTTCCTGGGTCTTATTACATAATAATCAGGAGCCACAGTCATCACCTTTTTATACTTTTTCATGCATTTTCATTACCTGAGAATTCCCCTGAGTGCAAACCAGCCTCTTTGTTCTCTTTGGTTGTATTGCTGCTATGGAGAGAAACTGATGTCGCTGTCATTAGATGTGTTTGGTGAGAGCACCACCAAGTGTCGAACTGAGGAAAAGTCTTTCTGTTCCTGCTGCAGCTACAGGAGGGTACCAGGCGACAGCTGTAGTGGGGGAGATGTGCAGTCCAGGCTGGACGGAGAGATGCTGCCTTGTCCTGTCGGAGGTAAACCTGCACATCATCATACATTTGATTAGTCACGTGATCACTTGAGAGCTGTTCTTAAATGTTACTCCCACACTTCACTGTAAGTAGGAGTAAGTACCTTGATAAACGTGTGGTATTCGTCACTGTCAGAAAATCCATAAGCTCCATAAGTTAAGAACCTTATATCTATCTAAACTTCACCTCTGCTATTGAGATGTTTGGGAGGATGAAGATTGGATGACTGTCTGGTTGAGCTACAGTAAATCTTAGAATTAGTCTGAAAATAAGACATCAAATTATCTGGAAGATTTTCCTCTCTGAATTATATCCACTATATAGAAATACATATTTGAAAATGTGACTATCATAAATTAAAACTAGGGCTGTCAATCAATTAAAAATTGTAATCATGATTAATCGCACGATTGCCCATAGTTAATCGCAATTAATCGCACATTTTTATCAGTTTAAAATGTACCTTAAAGGGAGATTTAATAATCTTATTAACATGGGAGTGGACAAATATGCTGCTTTATGCAAATGTATGTATATATTTATTATTGGGAATCTATTAACAACACAAAACAATGACAAATATTGTCCAGAAACCCTCACAGGTACTGCATTTAGCATAAAAAATATCCTCAAATCATAAAAAACTGCAGCCCAATAGGCAACAACAGCTATCAGTGTGTCAGTGTGCTGACTTGACTATGACTTGCCCCCAAACTGCATGTGATCATCATAATGTGTGCATGTCTGTAAAGGGGAGACTCGTGGGTACCCATAGAACCCATTTACATTCACACATCTTGAGGTCAGAGGTCAAGGGACCCCTTTGAAAATGGACATGACACTTTTTTCCTCACCAAAATGTAGCGCAAGTTAGGAGCGTTATTTAACCTCCTTGCCGACAAGCTAGTATGACATGGTTGGTACCAATGGATTCCTTAGGTTTTTTCTAGTTTCATATAATACCAGTATCTTCAATCGCAAGTTGCGTTAATGCGTTAAAGAAATTAGTGCCGTTAAAACGAATTTGCGTTAACGCGTTATTATCGCGTTAACTTTGACAGCCCTAGTTACTACACAGGTTAATACAGACTCATGATCATGTCAGTACTTTCCCTACAAACAGCATCATGTGATTAGTATGTGTAAGTGTCTTTTCCCATCAGTCATGTCTCCTGTTCTCTTTCAGAGAGTAACGAGTTCATCCTGTATGCGGTGAGGAACTCCATCCATCGTTACGACCTGGCCACAGGCACAGACCAGGCCCTGCCTCTGGCCGGCCTCAGGGAGGCCGTGGCTCTGGACTTCGACTATGACAGGAACTGCCTGTACTGGGCCGACATCTCACTGGACACCATACAGGTAAGTGAGGAATACAAGAGTGTGTTTACGGTCCACACACACTTGTGAAATGAATGTAGCTGCTATGATATGTTTACCAAGGTGCTCCAATGTTCTAGGGGTGACCCCGAATAGTTGACTATTCGACGATTCGATCTAAAGAGCCTGATTCGACTGCTAAACTCGTAGTCGAATCGACACAGTAGCGGTAAAATGTGGTTATGAAACAAAGGATCATTCCATTCTGGCTATATTCGAGGTGCTGAATGTCTGATTTTACATAGAATTGCTTGGTTTTTCCCAATAACTCATTATATATATAGCTTATGTTGTTATAAATGTCAGCCCGTTAATAATACTGTTAATAAAAATAACTCATGTCTTTCAGTTAATTCTCATTAGTGTACGTGAATAAATCTGCATTGTAGACTAAGTTGCACTATCCAGATCTGCGGGACCATCTGCGCAGCATCTTGGCGATAGCCTCAGACAGGTTAAATAACAACTACATAAGGCCACTGTTTCATAATCAAACATAACATTTATAATCAGAGCACTCACACAAGAACGGAGCACGATCAGAGTGCTAAATAATTTTTATGCCTCCACACCAGCAACAGTCGTAACCGGAGTCATTATATTTTCGGGTTGTCTGCCTAGACTCGAGGATGAACCGATTACGATTTGGTTGTCAAAGGTCGAGGTAACCGTGACCTCGCAAAACACATTTTTGACCATAACTCAAGAATACATCTGCTAATTATGACAAGTTCACACAAATGTCGAAAAGGGTAATTCTAGTTTGAATTTATGTTGTTATGCTTTGTTGCGGCTTGCAGCTCTCTCTCTCTCTCTCTCTCTCTCTCTCTCTCGCTCTCTCTCTCTCTCTCTCTCTCTCTCTCTCTCTCTCTCTCTCTCTCTCTCTCACACACTCACTCACTCACTCACAACAACGAAAGTAAGCAGGCTAAGAAACCGTGCCGTGTCTGTATATCGATCTCTTCCACTCTGTTTCAGTACACTGGACAGTGCTGCACCTACACACAACAAACAGCACTCTTCCACACTCTTTTTTTACTATTTATTCCTCTAGGTGCAACAACAGCTCCGTGTTGAAAATGTAACACATAACAGGGAGTTCCTGTTGTTACAGGCGACCCCTCCTCCCCCAGGTTTCCCCTCAACCCGTATCTCGCGCTCTCACCGACTGTAGCTCGTGGCCGGAGTCCCCGACAGGTCCAGATATTTAGAATGCTAGATATCTAGAATGTGTCTGCAAGGCATCGGCAACGTTCAAGCAGTGGGGCAGCACCGATTTGCCTCTGATCTGGGCCTTTTGTCAGGGAGCGGAAAATCAGGGCTCAAGTGTGAACTAGGCATAAGCAATAGTCACATGTATCTCTTAATAGAGGGGTTTTTCAATGAACAAATAAAACATAATGACTGTGTAAATTCTTAGTCGGGGACACCCCTACAGTGTTCCATTAACGTTAACCTTCAGCTGTCTTTCACCTCTCTCCTGCAGCGTCTGTGTCTCAACGGCAGTACAGGTCAGGAGGTTGTAGTGAGGAAAGATCTGCAGAACGTGGAGGCTCTGACCTTTGACCCCGTCAGTAGACTGCTGTACTGGGTTGACGCCGGAGCGCAGAAGATTGAGGTATAGAAGTGTGTGTTGAATACGTGTGTGTGTAACCTTCAGTTAACGTTAGCGGCTGTAGCAACATTAATTCAGCCAGCTAAACTCCAGCGCCGGGGATCTGATCCCAGATCGCCCCGACTCCCCGCCGGATCAGCAACTCTGTGTTGCTTCCGTTACACAGGTTAGACCCAGCGCTGCCGCTGGCTACCAGCCCATTGTGATCCCCAGTGCTAACCTCAGCAACCTGAATTAGAGTTGCTACAGCCGTATTTCGTGGAGACGGACCTCCCTTTCTGCCACTGTGGATTCAGGATTTAATCAATAAACAAACTACCAAAATGTAGGCTACACAGACCGGGAGCTCTGTGAATCTGCACACAAATCTGAATCAAATTATCAAGCTCAACAATAACAAATTCAAATTCTGTTTTTTAATGCAATTTTTCAAGTTGAGCAATTCAAACTCGAATGTAAATTATTCAAATTAAGTTTTTTAGTGACACATATTTCTGCCCATACATCTGGGCCCTGTTTTTTAAATGTGGCTTAGTTAATCCAGACTTGCATGTTGTTAAATTTGGTTCTTTGAACACAGTTAGATAATCGACTTGTTGATCATAGATAATATGGAGCTAAAATCCTCTTCCCGCTGTGAGTCAGACCCCCGCACACTGAGTTTAGAAGAAGGTTTGAACCCGGCTTTGAAGAACTGAAAAATCCAGGCTTATGTCAAATCATCAACAAACAAATCAACCAAACCTAGTATGAAGAACAGGCTCCTGCATTGTTGCACTGCTAAATGCAAGAACCATCGTAAATACTATCAGACCTGTGTGCGTGTGCGTGTGTGTGTGTCTTAATGGGAGTTGTACATAGACATCTCACTTTAAAATGTACTAAAATACTGCTTGTTCTAAAAATGTAGGATTCCTGATCTACAGCTTTACTCGCAAATCCTGATAACATTTCTTTGATTATTTGATTTTGTTCCGCCATCCAAAGGTTAACTTAGTTAAAAGTTTGGCTGTTGTTGTGTTTGAAGGTGTCTAACCCTGACGGCGACCTGCGTCACACTCTGCTCAACTCTTCTATCCTGGAACACCCCAGAGCTCTGGTTCTGCTGCCTGGAGAGAGGTACACACACACTTAACATAAAGGCAAAATCTGTAATTTAAATATGTACTGTATACACTGCATCACCGGAAACTAAAACACCGGATTGAAACCTGCTCTCGCTCTAAAGCTGACTGACGGATCTTTTATAGAAGAAACCAACATAAGAACGTTAATAGATTTAAGTAAATGATTTCTGAGGATAATGGGTTTTTTTCCACATGCATATCTTTTGTAAAAATGTAATTATGACCAGTTAGAAAAAATACAAAATGCAGATTTTTTTAAAGTCAAACAACAAGTAAAACTTCAATTATAATTCACATTTTTTGTGGTCAGAAAGTTCTGGATTGAGGCTTTAATCTCACCCCAACCTCTTCCTACAGTAGACCAATAGGAATTTGAACTCACCCCTCAAACAGCCCTTTGAGGAAGGGATGACCAGACAAAATGTCCCCACTTACCAAAAATGTCGTCACACTCGATATCTGAAACTCACACACTCACTCACATGCACCATAACAAAGAGTTGGTTCCTCTTCTGCAAATGTACTTCTGCTTTTATTTAAGACAAGTTCAGCTGATCATCAAAGTTAGCACACTGTGGTTTTAATTTTTTTTATTTGCCTTTATTTTATTATTTCCCTATTATTTTTTTGCTTATTCCCTTTTTTCATTAGTGGGAAATTGAACTTAGCTTTGCCTCACTGTCCTCACTTCCTCTTTCTCTCCTGTCTGGTTATTATTATTATGGTTATTATTAGGAGCAAATAAGGGCATTTTTGTAGCCTTTCGCTCTTGTATTTGTAAGGAAGGAGACCAGGCAGAGTGTAATTATCTGACATTCTACAGCCTTTGATCAAATATTTGATGAATCTCCATGATAATATATTACATAAATGACCGTATTCCTATTACTTTGGCTGGGACGATTCACCTATCTCCCGATTCAATGCTATCACGATACATGGGTGCCGATTGCGTAGTAGTATTGTGATTCCATATTGCGATTTTTGTTAACTTTTTTTGACACTAGACCATGGGAAAAAGTTTAATCATACACTTCAAGAGACCTTTACTGTGGAAAATATCTAAATTGATACAGTAAAAATGTTTGATTTTCACCATGTATGTGGTCAGAAATGTCCTGAAGTCAAATGTATCAGTTATTGTCAAGAATTATTTATTGAATTTTTTCCAGCAACCCAAAAATCAAAGAATAAAAAAAGAAAGATTAATAGTATTTTGTCTTTAATTTATCAGGGACATGTAATGTTTTATACTTCTGATGAATATAATCCAATCCATCTTATTTCCATATATGTATTTTTTATATACAGTTCCCTTTGTTAACACCTTATTTTGAAAACCGGACGTAGTCCCACGTGTATACTTCCTCTGACTTCTCCAAGTCCGTCACCAGCTCTCCCGTCAGCTCCGTTCGCTTTATACGTCCATGGTCAGCTCCATCGGGGCCGTTTGAATACATTTAACATAATCGTCAGTATATGGGTGCTCTACAGTTTTTGACCACGGAGATGAGAGTGATTGTCACGGCTGTGACAATTAAACAATACACCATTTTTCGATCAAGTCTGAATTTAGTGAAACATTCCAGTTAAATTCATACTGTTTTCGTCCCACAGTCTGATGTTCTGGACTGACTGGGGAGACAAGGCGCCCGGTGTTTACCGGAGCTACATGGATGGAACCAATGTGTCCTGCGTCGTGTCAGAGGGCGTCCGCTGGCCCAACGGGATCACAGCTGACGACCACTGGCTGTACTGGACCGAAGCCTACAGCGACCGCATCGAGAGAGCCGACTTCACCGGGGGCCAGAGGAGCGTTCTCATGCGGGGGCTGCCCCACCCGTATGCCATCGCTGTCTTCAAGGTGAGACTTTATATACAGCCAGGGTCTGAAATTAACTTTTTCCACTGCCTGCCACTGTGGCACTGTGGAAATTGTATCTGCCACTTTTGAAAGCTATGTGCTAATTGAAGGAATAACATTTTAGATCTGAAGTCATTCAATGTTTGATATATTTTACACAAAAAACATTATATACACGCGGTAAATTACAGAGTTGGAATTACTCCGTAGCTTCTGGGGAGCCCTATTTTTGGGGGGTGGGAGGGTACTGTCAACAGTACTATACTGTACTTTGTTATTGTCATCTATACTGGTTATTTGCATAGAAATACACAATTCAAATGACTATGATTATATAAATATTTGCTTTCGTTTAAAAAAAAAATCTTGGCAAACTGTTAGGATGTTACACAGGTCATAATTCCCTCTCTAATATCTATTTTATATTGCTGTGAAAACATCTCCTTCAAACAACTGGATTTATTCAAGTTTATCGCCATAAAAAATAATCTCACACCTCACGATAACGTTGTAATTTACCTTAGCCCAATAGTCATTTTTACTGAGCATAGCTTGAACGCCTCATAATTGTAACTCAATGGCACCTCCGTTAATGTTAATAGCTCCATTATTTAGCCAAGCAGGACTGTGCTGCCCACCGGCTGCTAACAGGTAACATTACTAACACTCATCCTGTTGATTTCAACACAGACTTGTTGTTCACAGTGTGGCATTATCAGGGAAAAAATAGGGTGCATCCCCTCAGATTTAGCAGTTGTAACACCATGCTTTTGAGCGATTTTTTTCCCTCCACTGTGGCTCCGGTCCCAAAGAAACTGAAACATGATACAGCGTGCGTATGCGTCATTGTGCACGCGGAACAGTCGGAAAGCATCAATAAGAGGAGTCGGTAGTCACAGAGGCATGAGATGCCAAGGAATCAGACAACTAGGAACACGTTCTTAACGGGAACCGGTTCTCTATTCCCATCTCTAGCATTTTCCCTGTCTGCCAAAGTGGCGGAAGGCCTGACGATTTTACCTGTCACTGCCAACAATTTACCCACATTTGGCGGTTGGGCGGGTGCTAATTTCAGACCCTATATACAACAGATGTACAATCTAAAAAAAACCCACCTTCTTCAGACTTTTTTCCAGTCTTAGTATCAGAAAAAAAGTTGGATTCGATTTTAAAAAGTGTTGAAGATGTAAGTCCTCACTAAGAATACGTTTTCATAAGTTTGTGTTGGATGCTGTTTTCAGAATGACCTGTACTGGGATGACTGGTCCAGAATGGGGATCTTCAAAGCTCCAAAAGCTGGTTCAGAGAGCAATGAGCTGATTGTTGGCAGACTAACCGGAGTTATGGACCTCAAGATCTTCTACAAGGGGAAGAACAGAGGTGAGGAACAGAGAGTGGAGTCATGTCCAGAAAGTTTTGAAAGCTTCGCAGAAATGGCGAGAAGTGAATCAATGACATATTATTTGAAGCAACTGGGTCTTTTTCAGACTTTAACAACACACACCGACACACACAAGACTGAACGTGATTGACAGGTATCGTGTTGATTAACATTAGCAACATTAGCCAGCTAAAACCACAATATCACTCTATATTTCACATGCTTGTCAGTTATATTAGCTTACCAAACGAAGGCCTGGCCGATGTTGATCCTAGTGTTAACTTTTCCTGCTTCAGCCTCCTGACCGTGGTCAGAAGGAACAGGGGAGACACCGGAGTTTTGGTCTCCTGAGCCTGGAGTCGATAACATCCCCTGCTCCGGAGTTAACCCCTGTCTCCGGAGTTAACTCAGTAGCAGGGAAACAAGACGCGGGAAACCTCTCTTGGTCTTGAGGAGCTGCAGCATTTATTTCTATCCAAACTGCAACTTCCACTGAACATTCACTGATATTCTTAGAGCTAAACTAACTCTCTTCTGCTCTGCTACTCGCTCGTTTTTCTCACAAACTCGCTGATGCTCTCTCTCTTGCTCTCTCTCTTGCTTCACCACTCACTTCCCACGTGCACATACAATCTTCTCACTGGCTCTGCTATTCTCCCACAGCACTAGTTTTCGCCCGACGTCGGTCACATTCCTGTTTTGCATGACGAGCTTCACCAGATATAACTTTGGTTTTTTTTGTGTTTCTGTGGAGTTTGCGTTGGAGTCTGAGTTGTGGTGGAGGCCGGTCGTTTGTTGGCGTTAGCAGACTCCATTTCTAACCGAACGTTAGCTACGTCTAAGGCACTCGCGAGCGTGCATGGCGTCACATCCGTTGGATTTTCCCGGAAAAACGGGCCCGGGTTCTTCACATTAAAAGCAGTCAACAGGCTGATAGAGGAAACCCAGGAAGTCGCGAAAGGGTCTAATTCTTTAGGGTAGGTTACAACCTGTTCACACATTGGCATTCAAAAACAAGCTACATACAGTTAAAGCAAATAGTAGATAACAGGATATATACACAGAGTTACAGAATTGCTGTTTAGAGAGTTTCAAAACTGATTTAAACAACCCTGTGTTAGTGCTCATACTGATGTCTGGATCTCTTGTCCACCAGGCCATAATGCCTGCGCCGACCAGCCGTGCAGCCTGCTGTGTCTGCCTCAGCCCGGCCACCGACACACCTGTGTCTGCCCAGACGGTGCCCCGACTGTAACCATGCCCAACGGAGAGGTGCAGTGCCAGTGTCCCACCGGCTACCAGCTCCAAAACAACACCTGCGTCAAGACTGGTGAGACGAAAGCGCATACTGCAGAATCATTGATGATATTTGGCTGTAAGATATACGATCTTGTCTCCGTTGGAAATGAGGCCTCACTTTCAGGGAGGGCTTACTGATTTGCTAGTGGTTGCATGTGATCTTTTCTTTTCCTCCAATCAGAGCACAGCTGTTTGCCCAACCAGTACCGCTGCTCTAACGGCCGCTGCATCAGCAGCATCTGGAAGTGTGACAGCGACAACGACTGCGGAGACATGAGTGATGAGCAGGAGTGTCGTAAGTATTCAGCCACATCGCTTTTCTCATTATGTAGATAAAAGCAAAATACCTTTTCTGCATAAAGAACTAAACATATTTCTTTTTTCCACTTTTAGCCACTACGACCTGTGACCCGTCCAACCAGTTCCGCTGCATGGCCTCAGGTTCCTGCATCCCCCTGGCCTTCAAATGTGACCATGAAGACGACTGTGGAGACAACAGTGATGAGGAGCACTGTGGTAAGATGTGTTTTTTTTCACATTGTACAGATGAAAATGAGCAACAAAATGAAGAGAAAAAGTATACATATATAGCATTATAAAATACGGAAGCCCTGAGAGGCCCTGAGAAAAAAACTATCTGGTAATCCATTTTCTAAGTCTGATCTAAATTGTTTTCTCACCTGTTAATATATATATATAAAACAGGTGAGAAAACATATATATAAACTGCAGACAGCATAAGCGTACAATGCACATGTTTTTTGGTTTTGCCGTACCAGGGATGGAAATGGAAATGCACAGTTTTTGCAAGTACTAACTGTATCGTTGATGCATTTCTCAGAGTCTCACCAGTGTGGCCCTGGAGAGTTTACATGTGCCCGAGGTGTTTGTATCCGCGAGGCATGGCGCTGTGATGGAGACAATGACTGCAGAGACTGGTCGGATGAGGCCAACTGCACAGGTGAGGACTGTGTTATTGACTACATGATACATCATTCAAAAAAAAAACATTGGAATAATGCTACACGATCTTTAGTGGAAATAGAATCTCATAAGAGATGAGAAGAAACCTATCTATCGCCAGAGTCAGAGGAATAATCACACACACAATATGATTATTGACATACATATTTTAAAGGAACAGTGTGTAACATTTCGGGGGATCTATTTGCAGAAATGGAATATATTATTCATAACTCTTTTTTCATTAGTGTTTCATCACCTAAAACTAAGAATCGTTGTGTTTTCGTTAGCTTAGAATGAGCCCTTCATATCTACATAGCGAGTGGGTCCTCTTCACGGAGTCCGCCATTTACCTCTGCCATGTTTCTACAGTAGCCCAGTAAAATAATGGCTCTTGCAAGAGTGGTTCACGTTCAGAGGAGCAGCTTGTCACTTTAAGGAGAAAAGCGGGTCCACCTTAACAGCCCACCTTAAGAGAGCCGGGCCGGCGTTGCAAGATACAAGGCCTATTGAGAGAGGCTGGGTCATGCATCATCAACGCGTCATATCTTTGGGGGTACAACACATGCGCAGCACAATCTGGTTCTGAACTCGCCGAAATCGTGCCAATTGCAATGCACGACCGCAGCTTCAGTTACACTGCGCATGTGTCATACCCCAAGACCCATGTCCGCCCTTGTCCAAGCCTCCTTCCATACGCCTTGGCAAGATACAGAAAGTTGGCTCTGGTCTTGAGCTGAGGAGTTGTAGCATTTATTCACAGATAAATAAACTGTACACACACTGCTACAGCTACGTTCACAGCTATAACGCCACCGACAACCCCACCCCACACTCACCGCCGCCACACACACACGGTGTGTCGGACACTTGCTAACGTTACACCGCGCTGACAGACCTTATGTGACAGCTGACAACCTCGCAGCTACAGTAAACTAAATGGTGCGGTGGAGACTTACTGGGAAAGTGGCTGCATGTGTCCTTGACAATACACGTAGCACCGTGGCTGCTAACTGTCCCTGACAGGTGAACTGGGGACTCAGTTGTCTGTTTTGCACATACACTGCAACACCGCTGCATGCGGCGCACTAATCTTGTCGGTTAACGGTCAATAATCGGTTAAAGAGGGTCAGTTATCGGTTTTAAAAAAAAGATTCAAAATTAGCATCCCTAGTGACCGTGGTACCGCTAGCTGCCGTCTGACTTCCGTTGCTCCTAAAGTAGTGTTATTATGGTAAGGATGGCTTCTGAGCGAGGCGAACAGCTTTACCACAGAATTGCACTCGGCTCAGTGTACTCAGTTGGATGCAATCTGCAACCACACCACTAGATACTGCAAAATCCTACACAGTTGGAATCATAACATTTCAGATTAAAGTGTATTAATGCGGTCATCTGTGAAGCACCTCTCTGTCTTCCCAGCGTCTCCAAGCCTTTAATCTCTCCCTGTTTGTCCTCAGTGGGCCACCATACATGTGAGGCTAGTAGCTTCCAGTGTCACACGGGTCACTGTATACCACAGCGCTGGATGTGTGACGGTGATGACGACTGCCAGGATGACTCAGACGAAGACCCGCGATATTGCAGTAAGTTGAGTCACACACACATACTCAACAGTGTTCACTGTGACACACTTTACTAACCACATACTTAAAAATGTGATTGTTCTGCTGTTAATTAAAATCCGTCATTATGGACTCCGTCAGCATATATCTGTAGAGCTCATCATGTCATTGTAGAATAAACTAACCATTTAACTTGCCTTATTGTTGAGCCCTGGATATGAGTGCAGGTTTGAAAGGCTTCACTTGGCCTTGTAACAATATTGGACATGATGGTGTGCACGCTGTTATCATCATTCTATTACATCAAAGGTGGTGATTTCACAAACGTGGGTTAACAAGAAAATAAAAAAGGAGTAGGTTCGTCGGTACTTAACCTTATCAAAAAATATACAGGCACTATTGAGCCACAGAACGGACTGACAGTATTATGGGTTGTTGGCCATAATGAGGCTGTGGAATGGCCAGTTATATAGTGAATAATCATCTCAGAGTATCACCTTTTGAAAGCTTCAGTCAACAACGGTTTTATTAGCCATCAAAAAGCTGCATTTTTCACGCCTTGTCACACACATGAAGACATAGACCCACACACTGAATGACAATACTGCACACTTTAGCAGTCATGAACCGCTACAGCTAAGGAACAGTCATGAAAGCGAAGGTTCTCTGTCAGCAATGATATCATATTTTATTGACATTATAACATCTGTGTGTTTCCAGAGGGAACTCAGTGTAATGGCTTCCTCTGCTCCAACAACACCTGCCTTCCAGCCACCGCGCACTGCAACGGCATCGAGGAGTGTTCAGATGGAGCTGACGAGCACAACTGTGGTGAGTGATCCCATTTGTTTAGCAGAATACAGAGTAGTCATTAGATACAGAGTCAAACGAGTGGGGTCGGGTAGTGAAAGATCAAATCTAAATGAATTATGCTAATCTGGTTATGGTATTGAGCCAAAAAACAACTTTCAGTCCAACATGATAGTTAAACAGAACATCAGTCTTTGCTTCTTTGGTACCACAAAGGTTGTGCATATGCAACACCTCTTATGTCAAAATGTGTATGGAATATTTATCGGACACTAAAATACACGGCAAAGCCTGTAGTATAAGTATAAAGTTGGAAAAAGTCATAGTGTGTTGTTGAGTCATTTTGCATGTTGGTTTCTGTCTTTCACCCACAGACCCGCTGTGCACCCGCTACATGGAGTTTGTATGCAAGAACCGAGCCCAGTGTCTGTTTCAGTCCCTGGTTTGTGACGGGATCAAACACTGTGAAGACGGATCTGACGAGGACGCCGACTATGCTGGATGTGGTGTGTGTCTTATCCTTTAATAATCCCTGCTTGTAACACTTTACGATTCTTAGAACACTACAGAAAGAAGTATTTCTATAAGCACGTCCGCACAGAAGTGTGACGTCATGTGTTTTTGGCAAAAGGTCCTTGGGCATGTATCTAGGTGCATATTCTTCCCATGAATCATTACCTTAATGTGATGGACAGGATCCAAATCGGCAGTATTTCGAAAACCCGGAGTAGTTTTGTGTTTCAGCAGAGCGTGATTGTTCGGATCTGTTCACACAGCAACAATCTGTAACAACTGCTCTGTTCCGTCACTTCTTTTCTTGGGTGCAAAAGTAGTTCTGTAGTATCAGTTTGTCTGATCTCCTACAGTATCTGTCATTCCTTCTGTTCCTCTGTTAAACTTAATGCTGCTGGATTCTAATACGAACCATAACTTAAAGGTGCAATGTGTACGATCTGGCAACATGCTCCAAACAAATAGGGGTCAGCATTATCTCCCCTACTACTGGGTCCATACAATCTAAATTCACAGTCATCAGTTTAAAAAAAAAAAGCCAACTACTCACTTAACATCACATCAAAACTGTCACTTCTTCATTTTTTTAATATTTAAAACTAAAATTCTGGCCAAATCTTACACATTGCATCTTTAAACTTTGCCAATACAAAAATAGACACCAAGTCATGTAGTTTATGACCTGTGTTTATGATATGAGGAAAAAAATGACAGGTGGCAAACATAGATGAAGAAATCTACATCATTTTTTTGTCTTTGTTGTTAATTACATTTTTTTTCATACATCATTTTTTCCCCCCCAAAATTTGCTCTTTAAGTGTTTTTGTGCCGTTCATACAACACATAGAATATTGCATCTTTTCCCCATAACTTCACACAAATTTTCACTACTGTTGTACAAAAGCTCATCAACTTTCTTTTTTTTTTTTAAGCCCCTTTGCATTCCTACATTTCCATCAAACATTGTCACTTTTTTTTATTCTGCTTCATACCCTCAATGTTATTTTTTATATACATATTCATTTTTTCTGTCTCGCTTTGTTGAAACAAACTCATGTGTGTGTAACCTACTAATGTACCTCTGTGTTCTCTGTCAGCCACGCCGTCTGAGTTCGGCAAAGTGTGTGATGCCTACACTTTCCAGTGCGCCAACGGAGTGTGTGTGAGCCTGGAGTGGAAGTGTGACGGCATGGACGACTGTGGGGATTACTCTGATGAAGCCAACTGTGGTGAGGAGGAAGACTTTATGCAGATATACACAGGAACACACACACACAGCACAGCACAACTAGTGTTTATTATTAAACCATGTGGGATACACTGTATACACATATGGAATAGATAACAATAAAACAGATTCACAGTACGGTGATGCTGAAGCAACGGTATCAGATGCTAACTTTTGCTCTGTGTTGCAGCTGCGCCCACTGAGGTCCCGGGCTGCTCCAGGTATTTCCAGTATGAGTGTAAAAATGGACGCTGTATTCCAACGTGGTGGAAGTGTGATGGAGAGAACGACTGCGGGGACTGGTCTGATGAGGCCCAGTGTACAGGTACACAGTTAGGCTGTGATAAGGCTACTTGGTTGTTAAAAGCAACAGAAGACTTAGGTTGACGTGTTATCATAAGTGGCATTAAACCTATACCTACAACACACCATATAAACACAATGTCCCTGGATTGATCTTACATATTTTAAAGGCCCCCATTAAAGGGATAGTTCGGATTTTTTGTAGTGAGGTTGTATGAAGTACTTATCCATAGTCAGTGTATTACACACCCCCAGTTTGGAGAAACAGACAGGAGTACGAGCACGGGAGCAAATCAATATACTGCTGTGGAAGGAGGAAGCACCAAAACATATTTTAGCCACCTAAAAAAATCAATAACAGTTTGATTGTATTGCTATATTCAGAATATTTTCACAGCTGTATTTTGCTGTCAGACAGCCGTTTCCGACGGGAAACTGAAGCCGCTATCTATGCTCTCAGACTCATATGACAAAAACAGTAATTTTACTTCGTAGAACATGGGCATTGCTGATCTACCGCTGCCTGTTAGTTTGTTTGTGTTATTGCGTGACTTTGGTGAACTAACTTAAAAAAAATAAAATCATGGCGGCAAGATAAAACGGTGAAAATATTCTATAATATCTCAAGCTGACAAAACACTGTCACAATAAACTACAGTGTGTCGCGAGATCATGCGATAAGCACGAGAACACGCTATAATTGCTACCGAGGTGGTCACATTTCTACTGCTGCACGGTATATTCCAACATTTTATGCGAGAAATAAGCCATGCAGTTGCTGAATCTGTCTTTATTTTGGATCGATAACAGTTAGTTTAAAAGTTTCTAGGGAGTTTCCAGAGGCGGCGAGTCGCGCCGGCAGGTGACTGGAGAAGACAGCCTGTATGTGGCTGTAACCGCGGTGTCTCTTGGTCGAATACATTTTTGCAAGCAATACAGAATGCCTGAGCACCTTGCTGAATTATATTCCATTATATTTAGAATTTTCACCTGTTATCTGAATTTTTTTGTTTTCCTTTACATAAATACGGACATTTCCACCATAAATTGGTGCTTAAAAGAAATCACCAGAATGCAGAAAATTAAGTGGTTGACGGTCAAAATCCCCTGCACATATTGCATCATCCCCACAGCGGCTGCTTACATAGACAATGAATGGGAAGCGTGCAAAGGACTGGAGGCAGTTGACACGTACCATTAGTGGATTTAACATTATAGACATGACCACTAACCATTTGTGTAACAGTTTAGCCACAAATTCACAGACTGACCATACACACTCCAGACATATACTCAGGTTTTGACCAAGTCTTGTTGATTTGTGTTTGATAGACCAAACCCAGTCATTAAACTTGAATCTCCACCCTTGCAGGAGGTGTTGCTCCTCACACTGTAGCCCCTGGTCCCTCTTCTTGTGCCCCCAACCGCTTCCACTGTGGCTCCGGAGCTTGCATCATCAACACCTGGGTGTGTGACGGCTACGCCGACTGTCCTGATGGCAGCGATGAGCTGGGATGTCCCACAGGTAGTACCACCTCCATCTGTTCATCCGTTGAGGTTTTTTGTAGAGGAGGAGTAGAGGTTCATATCTTATATGCGTGTTTGCCAGTCATGTTCATATGTTGTTACAGTACAGTACAGTTAAACAGAGAAGAAGAATAACGAACCAATAAATAATACAAATATTAACTTTGTATTTCCCAAACAGCAGCTAACGGCTCTGTGACGGTGGCTCCGGTCCCCACCCAG
>CAKAKR010067790.1:111799-132601 GCA_916700685.1 Adelosebastes latens | reverse complement strand
AATCATGTACAATGTACAAGCCTCACATGTGCAGATCAGGTCCCAGAATTAAAAAAATACTGCATGAAACTGTTACTGATGATACTTTAGACAGTTGATCAGCAGTAAAGTGCTGTTTTTTAAGAATGCAT
This sequence comes from Adelosebastes latens, assembly GCA_916700685.1. Taxonomy (NCBI): domain Eukaryota; kingdom Metazoa; phylum Chordata; class Actinopteri; order Perciformes; family Sebastidae; genus Adelosebastes; species Adelosebastes latens. Next base: position 132,470 of record CAKAKR010067790.1, on the reverse strand, counting down.
TATAGTTCAGTTAAAAAACGGCCTATGAGCGTAATTTAACAGGTTTTCTTTTGTATTAACAGCAAAGCACTGTTTTTAGCAATAACAGGTTATTACTGTTGAAATCCTGCTGTAAATTAACAGGAATTGTTTACAGTGTACATACCCCTTTTATTATTGGGGTTTTTACATGTTTTCTCTCAAATGCGTAAAACTCTTGCGTCCTGAGCTGGTTTTGTTGTGGTTCGAGGATGGACCGGGTGGTTGCATATATATATATATATAGGCTTACACCGGATGCCGTCCGGTTACCGCGAGGCAAATCACGTGACAGTCCCCCTTGGGAAGAATTAGCATAAAAGACAAATAAATAAAAGGAGCAACCACCAAAAAACACACACCAGTCTGCCTGGCCATCCTTTCTTTTAAAGAAAAGGAAAGAATCCATTCCGCCTAATTCGAACCTTGCTCAGGGACAGCTCGCGTGGCAGATTGCAGCCTAATTAGTTTAGAGGGAATTTAATTCAATTAACTTTCCACAGCTCCGCGCGCCCCGCCGCTGGGCTGCTTTCAGAGCGCGGGGCCAGAGCTCGAGATCTAATTAGCGTGTTTGGAGAAGCTCTCCTGCGCGCGGCCATCTCCTCGCTGCTCCAGCTGTGGTGTGCGCGTGTGTGTGTGTATGTGGTCTCCAGAGACCCTGTTTTTTTTTATCCTAAAAAGCTTCTTTTTTAAGTAACATGCCTCTATCCATTAGGATAATCCAGGTCTGGTGCAGCAGTGGAGAGATGTGGACGCAGCATGTGAATAACCGCAGCTGCTCTGCGTCATATTCTGGCTGATGAATGAATGAATGCATGTTGGATTGATGTTAGAGTGGACTTGAGTTAGTGGGAGTGTAATTTGATGGGTTACAATTAATGACCACATCTTGTGGTAAGAAATTCAGCCATGATGATGAGCCTTTGTGCTGGACAATTATTTTTGGCTCATTAAGACTGTGTTGCACTTCACGTTTTTTGATCCAATCTGATAATAATTTGTGGATTTTTTTGACTAAACTTATAGGCCTATATTGAAGACATTAAAGTATTCAAGCAAATATGCTTTCTTGCTTTTATTGGTCCCCAATGATGATATTTTGAACATGAAAAATTGGTGCAATATAGTGAGATTTTGCATGTTCTATAAAGCACTGAAGAGCAATTTCATTCCTTTCTTCTAAATGTTCTGATGATTTTTGGGGGATGTTTGCTTCTGTGCTATTTCATCAGACGGTTTTATTATTATTATTATGCATTACAACTTCACTAAGGTGATGCACTTTGGCCCAGATTACAGCTATGACCATAAAGGGCACAGACTGAAAAATAATTTGATTAAAAAGTAGCCATCAGGCTCCACAACCAAGGCTGACCCTCATATGAGAACTATTAGGACTTTTAAGAACTTTAAACATGCACTATCTACCTTTAAACATGCACTATCTACCTTTAAACATGCACTATCTACCTTTAAACATACCTTTAAACATGCACTATCTTTCCCTTTAAACATGCACTATCTACTTTTAAACATACCTTTAAACATGCACTATCTACCTTTAAACATGCACTATCTACCTTTAAACACGCACTATCTACCTTTTAAGATGCACTATCTACCTTTTAATATGCACTATCTACCTTTAAACATGCACTATCTACCTTTTAAGATGCACTATCTACCTTTTAACATGCACTATCTACCTTTTAACATGCACTATCTACCTTTAAACATGCACTATGTACCTTTAAACATGCGCTATACCTTTAAACATGCACTATCTACATTTTAACATGCACTATCTACCTTTAAACATGCCTTTAAACATGCACTATCTACCTTTAAACATGCACTATCTACCTTTAAACATGCACTATCTACCTTTAAACATGCACTATCTGCAACCGTCTTGGACTCTAACCACTGGCGCACTTTACGCTTCAATTACACTATACATCCTACATACAACTTTATAGACTGCACACATGTACATACTACATTTATTTATTGACGGACTGTACACACTATGTTCACCCATTCCCTCTGTATCTTTTATATCTCTATCTCTACTGTTTTTATAATTTTTGTATACCTTTACCTCTCCTGTGTTTCACTCTGTTTGCTGATGTTGCTGCTTTGACGCCTGAATTTCCCTCTGGGGATTAATAAAGGTTCATCTTATCTTACCTCATTTATTTAAGAAAATACCCATGACCTATATATTTTGTGTTTTATTTGACTTCCCTCCTGTAGAGAAGTGATTTAGATCATGTGTATCAACACTACCTGAGTGAAGAGTTGAATGTATAACTCCTACACTGGTCTGCTGTTGCTCTCGTCTCTAACCCGGTTAGATGATGCGCCGTCGTCTCGAGCCGGAGCGTCACGGTACATTCCAGTAATTGGGGGATTGAGATGCGGGAACACGCGCACCTACGGGACCCCCCGTCTCTGCACCGTCTCTCATCCATCACCGGCCAAATCAAATGCACCGCCAGCCTCTCTGCTGCTGCTGGATGAGACACAGGCTGATGTTAACGGCAGGATCTGTGATTTTATGATTTTATTTTATGCAGCAATCAAATTCACCTCTGAGGTGAAGAGGATCTGAAGAGAGGCGATGACACGACACATTTTAGTGACACTGCAGGTGGAGAGCCAGCTGCTCACATGAACCGGCCTGCTGGCTTTGACACAGTCAGCTGAGTGAGTGGAGGGGGAAGTTGGAGCAAAAAAAAATATGGGTCCTAATAATTAAATTATGAGGATAATTAGCCTTTAGAAATAGCAAGACTATCTGTCAATACAGAGTGAATTCAGTATTAAAGGAGGTATTAGGATATATAATCATTAAGAAATGTTCCATTTTATACCTGGGAAATATAACTACAGTGGTGCTGAAGGAAGATCAGTACTTGGTTAAAATCCTACTCACAGCTGGCAGAAAGGCCATTACAAGAAAATGGTTTGTAGCGGACACAGACTTAGTCAATGGTTAGACATAGTACAGGAAATAGTTGTGATGGAGAAAATGACTTATTCTCTAAGAGTGAAAGAAGATGAGTTTAACAGAAAATGGGTAAAATGGATTAGGTATAGAAATAAAGACATAAGCACTGTATAATTGTATTGTCAATACTGTAAGTTATTGGAAAATGTTTTAATAAGAAAATAACCCTGTATACTGCATGATCAACTGTAAACTGAACCCCTCACTGCACTGTTGCAAGTTTCGTTGTTATATTTGTGTTTTATCTGTGTATGCATAAAAGCAATAAAGACTAAAGTGACAAAAAAAAAAGACTATCTGTCAATAATACACACACTATTGACAGGATATTAATATATATACATCTAAGGCAAATTAGGGACAAATGCTAAAACCAAAAATGTTATAGCGATGAAGGGAATACCTACTGAGACTGTCTGTCTGTGTGTGTGTGTGTGTGTGTGTGTGTGTGTGTGTGTGTGTGTGTGTCAGTGAGAGAACTCAATCAGCCATTTTTCGTATTTTACGCACAAGCAAAATACGCACAGGTGGCAAATTAAATCAGCATTATGTGAGTCATTTATAACGTGATACAGTGCAACGAAAACTCCTAGACTCCTATACACTGATCATGCTATCAACATCTTATCGATCATGATTGGCTATTATGGGTCTAATAATTCAATATGCACAACAGCAAAAATTCAAGGAGGAGAAATTTCACACATGGCATGAAGCCTACAAATATATGCAAAATATATTTAATGGGCAATGAATTTGTATTTAAATTATAGACTACTGTTAATATTTAGATATGAAGGTCATATAATCAAAATAATGAACAGCATAATCTACATTAAAGTTTGATCATAATTTATTAACAACCTATAAGCTCACACTACAACTGATTATAAGGATTTAAAAAAAGCAGAAATGTGGCTATTTATCAATGCAGCTATTTTATTTATTTTTTAAAGTAATAAATCATTATTAACTAAAATGTAATCTCAGAAGGAATCAAGTAGCTTGTGGAGGGTGAATTCGTTACAGAGGGTTTTCAATATTATAGGCCTATATGTGCCTGTTTCTTTCCTGTTTTGTCCTTGTTGCATTTTATTGCAGCAGCTGCACCAACAGCAACCAGCAGCTATATGCTCACATCATGCATCAGTTTGACTCTATGTGTACATGATCGGACCAGTGGCACTGACTTCAATTAACTCTTAATTAAATGTCAAAAATAATAGTAAAAGTGCACATTTCATCTCGACAAAAAGGAGGAGTTCTATCCAGACCGAGGATCAATAAGCTGCCTCAGTTTCCAGAAGCAGAACATGTTCTTCTTGGAGCTGTCATGATGGATGGAGCTGGCAGTCTCTCTCTCTCTCTCTCTCTCTCTCTGACTGACAGCTTCTCTTGGTTTCCAGACCACCACCTCGTGTCCCGGGACAGATACCGGACTGAGGCCTCCCAGGTGGCTTTTCTTTAAACCTGCAGTCTGTCCCATCTTTCACTCATCCCTTATCCTTCTGTCTCTATCCATACACCTCTCCATCTCTCCATCAAGAACTAACCAGCCATCCATCATATAGAGAACAGTGTCTGCACACACACGCACACACACACACGCGCGCGCGCACACACACACGCGCGCACACACACACACGCACGGCTTGCGTCGTTGAGGCCAATCTGCATGCAGCCTCGCAGATCTCCAGTCGGTGGAAGACCATCACAAACAATTACAGTGGCAGAGAAGATGGGAGCAGAGAGGGAGCAAAAATGTTGGGAATTTAATTAGGATTTCTCTACAGATCATCAGATCATGCCCCTTTCGTGTTTGAAATAAGAGAGGACAGACAGGACAATTAATGGGGTGAGAATATAAGGCCTAGTGCTGTTTTTTTTGTTAACTTTTAGAATACATTTTGCCATCACAGGGCAGAAAAAATTGAGGGAGTCCCTCAGCAAAAAATGTTAAGGTCAGGCTTTATACCCATCATAGGTATTTATGATGCGTCAGGATCATTAAACAAGACAGACTGACGTTTGAACAGAAAGCTTAAATGCATTATTCAAGGAAAATATACGACAAAACACAGATCTGATTATAGGCCTATATGGAGTTTTATTATAATAACATACTCAGTATATTCTTAATTATGTATATGTTCTTAATATGCCCTTGTACAAAGTATTTCTTTTTATAATTGTAATGTAAATGTAATATAACTTATTATCGTAATGGAGCCTCCCAGCAAAAAGTATTTCACACGTTTGTACCTGTACAACCGGCGTGACAATAAACATCTTGAATCTCGAATCTTGAATTATTCTTCATATATTGCTGTGGTAGTCCTATATGTTTTCCTTCACTATTCCCATAGGAACTTGCTGTATAAATCACTACATTTACAGCCATTACACCCTAATGTTTAATATTGGATAATGCTGCTATAGCTTTTAAATCAATGACACTCACTGATCACTGAGAAGGTGAATTGATCCTTTGCTGTTAACTCAATCATAACTCCGATTAGAAACGGACAGCCTATATGTTAAGTGCGTCCATAAGATCTCCCCCCTAATAACCCATGCAGTCCTCCATGGGCCTATAATCCCTCTAGTCGGGGTTCCTCTCTCAGGGGCCCTCAGGAGCCTCTAGGGGACCATTGTGTCCCCCCTCTGTTGACTCAGACGTCATGAATGCCAAAGATCCCCAAAGATCCCCGGTTACTGTTTCCGTCAAATCGCCCCCATGAATGTAAAAGTCCAAAGTTAAAGCCTCCAGAGGAGAGGAGAGGTCTCCTCCTGAGCTGGAGCACTATAGGGCGGATTAGTGGCCTGGAAGAGACCGGTCCACCTCTTTGAAGGGATTAAAGTTGAAATGCTGGATGCTCTTTTTTTAGGAGGCCTGCTGGAGAGTTTAACTTTGAAACAGTTTAAGTTTCTTGGTAAACTCACCTCTGAACCCACCAGACTGGACGAGGACGCACAACAGACGGCCTGGCCTGGGAGAGGACTGGGTGATGGCCTGGGAGAGGACTGGGTGATGGGCAAGCCAATAAAAAATCACCAAGCTTAGAAAATGTATACTTATTAGGGATCATATAGGCATCACTCAGAATTCAATGATATTTTTAACGATATATCGGCATATATTTTTATGAGTTCATGTGTTTAGGGAAACATTTTTGTAGTGATTTTATTTGAAGAGGTTGGGACAGACAGGAACCCACATGACACAATAAATAACACAATTTACAGTGAGTTGGGTCTGTGGTATCCACCGTGACTTAAAGCCTACTTACTTAGGCCTATTATATGCCTATTTTATGCCATGGCATGTATCATCTATAAACACACACCACCATTTTATCTTCTTAATGTCCTGATGAAGGTCCTTGTTGACCGAAACGTTGACTAATCAGAGAAAAGTGTGTGCGGGAGCAAGTAATTAAAAAAAAAAAGTACCACAAACAATTTTGAGAATGTGCATGTTTTCCTCTCCTTGATGTATCATCTATAAAGCCTATTTTTCTTGGCCTAAAGTATCAAGACTGTGATATAACACCTGTATTGACCTACCAGTAAAAGGAGCTGAGTACTTGTCATTATCTCAGGGGAAGAAAGGTGCACAAAATCAGAAAAATCTTTACAGACAAGATGCATTAACGTGCGAAACCGATGTTTCTAAATTGGAGCGTAAAATTTGGGTTCATATTTTGCATAAATAATTAGTTTGAAACATGACTATACATTAGAACAGAATTATAGACGTTTATAACTACAACCAGGAATATTATTAGTGTAACACAAATATGATGTGGTATATATTATGTATTTTGATAAATATAATGTACTTGATTTCGGACCCCAGGAAGACTAGCTGGTGCCATTTTCAGCTAATGGGGATCCATTTTAAATAAATAAATACATAAATAAACATGCACAGTGAGTGGTCCTTTGGAGACATGTCGTGCGTAATTACGCACAAGTCTTCCATGTTGTATTTTTTCCAGTGGGATATATCTTTATATTTAGACTGAATTACGGGAGAAAATTGGGACTGCATGAGTTTGGTCCTCTTAATCTCAGACTCGGACACAGACATGAGTGATGTTCACCCAGCACTGCGAGCCAACATCATCAGCACGAGACGAACATCTGTATAGCCTATCATCACGAGCAGCTCCGCGTGCCGCTCCGCCTCCAAACATCCAGCATCTCTCACCAACCACACAATGAACACTTTACGCAAATCTGATTATTTATACTTATTTGTAGTTTAAGTGAGTACAGCACGCATGCGCACGCGCGCGTGTTTGGTGGGTTAATGACATTAAGGAGCATCATCATCATCATCATCATCATGCAGCCTCTGGTCAAGCAGAGAGAAGAGCGCGCACTTTTTTTTTTAGAGCGCGCGCACACACAAGCCAAACTTAATTAATTTCTCGCATGCGCGTAAAACGTAATTTTGGGTTTGTGGTGTTTTATTATTTGGTGGAATTTATCCGCTAATAAAACGCCTGTTAATTTCATGAAGAGAGCCTGAAATGCAGCCGTGCAGATGTGTGCGCCTGCCTGCCTGTGTTAAGGTTTCAGGTCCTCTATGTGTGTGTTTGTGTGTGTGTGTGTGTGTGTGTGTGTGTGTGTGTGTGTGTGTGTGTGTGTGTGTGTGTGCGTGTGATGGGGGCCGTGTGGGATATGACTTATCACATTGTATGACACCGAACAATAAACTTAAACCAATTTATGGAGCGTCAATGCGTTTATGGTTAGCCTGTCGTGGTTTGCTCGGTTGTGTCTCTGCGCAGCCAATTCCCTCTCTAGTCCTATACATCAAAGTGACGCTCACTCTGGTGACATCTCCGTAAAAGTGATCGGAATCAAATCAAAGCTTTTAATCTCACCAATCACCGTCACATCTGGACGTTTTGCCCCACATAAAGACTTCTGTGTGCTGAGCTGATGCGGTTGTTTCCATGCACAGTGAAACTATATATTGACCAGATAGGGAGCATCAACCTGCACCTGCTTCATAAGATGCATTTTAGTCACATGATAATATAGGCTATAATTATACTCTTACTGTTTTTCTTATATAATATCACATAATAATCAGAAATTACACTCTCCCAGAACAGCAAAAGTATAGCTTTTCTATCCTGAGTGTTTTTTTTTTTTTGTAAATGCGTCCAATATCGGACACATTTCAATCCCAAACCGAGGGAATATTGCTCTTTTATATTCTTTTTTTTTTTTTTTTTTTTTTTTAAATCTCCACATGCCTATAGGCCTATATCCTTGTGATATTTTACCAAACACTACATTCATATTCTGGTGTTCAAACCCAATCAGCCCGAGTCTTCTGCCTGAATGCAAAGATAGGCTATTTAAAAAGGAATAAAATACCTCAAATGAACTCTACTTTACAAACCGGACGTGGTTTATGAGCACTTTTAGAGGCTGTTATAGGCCGGGCTGCTTTCTTGCCTATATAAGCTTGAATTATAGCACACGCATTTATTCAATAGGATAAACATCAGATCTGCTCCCTCTACAGAGTCTTTCAAAGCACAGCTCAAGACCCACCTCTTTTCTTTGGCTTTTGAAATGTACTTGAATTGTGATTACTAATTGGCCTTTTATAATGCTCATTATAACAGATTTTATCTTGGTCTCTGTCTGTGGATGTGTGAGATTTTGTCTGCTCTTTTGACTCTGTTTTTATTCTGCCTAAGTCTGTAAAGCACTTTGGTCAGCTCATGTTGTTTTAAATGTGCTATAGAAATAAATTTGACTTAACTTGACTTGATTGTGGAAAAAGAGGGGAAATATATAGTAGCCTAAATGTCATGGGGATAAATATGTGCCTGTCTTGGCTGAAAAATGGTCCTTATTTATACCTGGAGAGTTAGTGAGCTGATTAAAACTCATAATAAGCGCAGTTTATATCTTGATCTAAAGGACATGTGGTAATTGAAAGAGATTGACGCTTGATTTTTGTCATTATGTGAGCTGAGAAGACTGAATCGCAATGGTCCGATAAAGGAAGCACCAACATTATAAGTGTTTTAAATGAAGAAAGAGTTGTTATTTAAGTCTTTAACTCTGCTGACACCTGCGAGCTCGCGATGCTGTGGAGTGGAGCGCGTGGGCGGTGCATCGCGCGGTGGGAGGGGGGGTGTCCACGCTCACTCACTGGTGGCATTGTCATGGAAACTAGACCACCGCCTCGCTATTGTCTCGCGCTCTGCACAAGTTTATTATAAACACCGCGCGAGCCGCAGCGCGCTGTCACACGGAGCGGAGCGCGAGGGAGGAGAGACACAACCAGAAGAGAAGAGAGAAAACATCTGGATTATTTACCAAGAAAACACCAAAAACAGACGCATCACAGTGAGATCCTGAGAGGAGTTTTGAAGAGACAAACCAATATTTGGAGATACTTGGAGACGCACCAACTCTGACTGGTTTGAACAATATTCACTCCATCTCCTCCAACACAAGGCTGCTGAAGACACACCCGAGCATCTCTTCTCTCTGCTCTCTCTTGCTCAGAGTTCACCTCTTTGTGTTTGCAGCCCCGGTGTGTTTGCAACCGGCTCCTCTCCACATGTATAAGATGGATTACTCCTACCTGAACTCCTATGACTCCTGCATGGCGGCCATGGAAGCGTCGGCCTACGCGGACTTCAGCTCCTGCAGCCAGGCAAGCTCCTTCCAGTACAACCCGATCCGGAGCGGACCGTTCTCCAACCCGGGATGCACTCCTCTCAGCACGGCCAGCTGCACCCTGGGAGCCCTGAGGGAGCACCAGCCCACTCCTTACTCCTCAGGTAAAACACACACACTGTTAAGAATGTCCCAGTAAAATAGTAGGGTTGCCTTTATGTTACTGTAAAATTAACATTATTATACTGTCGCTGAAATTTACAGCTTTGTACTGTTAATGAAAAATACTGTATTTTTTAAAATTAATTTCACAGTATTTTACATTTAATTTACTGTTTAAAGATACATTATATAGCTGTTTTTCACCTTTCTTTTACATTATCTTACTGATTTGTTTTAATGCACTATTTATTTTTTACATACATTTTAATAAACATTATTTTTTTGCCTAGATGAATAGACTTAGCAGGTTACAGACATAGGAATAGTCACACTAAATACAATTAAAGGCACTTGTTAGGAAAAAGGCTATAATAGACTTGTTGACACTTTTCCCAAAATGTCTGTCTATAGCTGGCTACAAGCACAGAATGCAAACCAGAACAACATGTGAGTGAAGAACAGAGCTAATTCACTGATTTTACAATCATGTACAATGTACAAGCCTCACATGTGCAGATCAGGTCCCAGAATTAAAAAAATACTGCATGAAACTGTTACTGATGATACTTTAGACAGTTGATCAGCAGTAAAGTGCTGTTTTTTAAGAATGCATTATAGTTCAGTTAAAAAACGGCCTATGAGCGTAATTTAACAGGTTTTCTTTTGTATTAACAGTAAAGCACTGTTTTTAGCAATAACAGGGTAATACTGTTGAAATCCTGCTGTAAATTAACAGCAATTGTTTACAGTGTACACCCAGCCCTCTGGTTTATTCTTCTTCTTCTTCTCAAGGTCTGCAGGGACATAAAGAAAGGTTACTATATAGGATGTTGGTCATTATAGGCGTATAAAATAGCGAGGAAAGAATAGAATAGAATAGAACGCTTCATTGTCATTGCATTAAATACAACGAGATTCACAGTTGCCACTTCTGGTCAGTGCTTTAAAACAAATACTTGACAAGACTAAACGAGGCAGATAAAACATATAACAGGTAAAACACACAGTTATAAAGCAAATAAAAACAGGTAAAGTAGATGTAATAAATAAATATAAACAGAAGTGTTACACTAGAAGTATAAAATATAAAAATAGATGTAATGTAAACAGAGGTAATTGCACTTGTAAAACAGGTAGGGTAGATATAATAAATAAATGTAAAGGTTATATAAGCTTACAGGCCTACATTTAGTCGTCTCCGTCATTTTCTGTCTTGAGTTGCTTCTATAAGACATTTTAAAAACAGGTGAAAAAGTAAAATGTGTAATTGTCAGCTTTACTTTTCGTTATTGATGACCCAGTTTAAGGCCTTAATGGTTTTTACATGGATTTTTATCTTATACTGAACTTCATTCCTGATTTAGAATTAAATCACTGCTAAAACAATTTATAGAGAGAGTCATTTGCATGACAAATCAATGTAAAACATTTACATATTTATGTTATTATTATTTTTGAATGATGAATTTTAAAAATGAAAATTTGTATTTCTATAGCCTACTAATTTGGACAATATCTTATATGCAGGCGTCAATAGCCTAAATCAGAAGACTTTGATATAGGGTAAATAATAATAATAATAATAATAATAATAATAATAATAATAATAATAATTAATACGTCGTCTAAAAAAAAAAATCGAAATCAACCTTGATGTATCACACACACACACACACACACATACACACACCTGTTGGCCATAGGCCCACCTAACAGACAAATTATTTGGGTTTGCAATTATTCATTTGCCTGCAATTATAATTCTTAAATGTAAATTAAATTCATGATTTTAAACTAAATACATTTTGTTCGTTTTCTTTTCTTAAGCAGTGAAGATCTGCTCCTTTCTGATTGAGTTTATATTTTGACAGACTCACAAATACACGGACATATTAAACAAAAAATAACCTAAATACATTTTAGTTGCAAACTGACATTGTGTTTATACTGATGAAGGTACAATTGCGTGATTATAAATGTAGGCTTTTATTGTAAAACATCGTAGAAATTCGATAAATAATCAGCCCAATTATATTAACCTAGTTTTAAGGCTGTGAATAATTTGAGGCTAAAAAATTGTTCTTGACATGCAAAAAAACTCTAAAAACATAATAAAACAGAAACATGTTTTTAGGCTAAATAGAATAAAATGTAAATGTATGAAATGTCTTTTCAGCTTTATTTTATTTTTTTTAAATAAATTTGGCCTGTTTTAGGCCTTCCACCTTTAGACAATACAATCTTATTATACAGTCTCATTGGCCCTGACCACAATGCAATCAATTTATAAATAAATGAATCCGCCTTCCAACAAACCATTCACTACTGTACAAATACAGTCAGCTGTTAATTGACGTTTTATTTTGAAAATCCGACTCATTAAGACGCGTCCTGCTCCATTTACGCACGGCCTCTCCATTTACGCACGGCCTCTCCACCTCTAATCCATGGCCTCTGCTGATTCAGACCATTTTTTTTTTTTATACTTTATTTTTTCCCTTTTTTCAAGGCTGTTTTCATATATGCAATCCACTATTTGCAATTACAAGTCTATAAACCAACTTTTAAGTAGATGAGCTTACAGAAAAACCCATCAAGTACACTATATAGAGAAAACAACCTCAACATTCAAAACCAAAGCAAAACCAAGAAGAGAAATAACAATAATAATAATGACAAAAAGAAAGAGTAGAGTTAAAAAAAACAACAACAACAACAAAGGAAACAAAAAAACACACACAACAAACAAAAAATAAACAAAAACAATAATAATACGAGAGTAAGAATAAATGAAATCAACAAATAAGTTAATAGTTTCAAAATTCTAATTCTAAAATGATTCAGACCATTGTAAATGTTGGACCACTAACTAACCGGATATATTTCACCCTCACAGTCCCTTACAAGTTCTTCTCGGACCCCTCCGGCCTGAACGAGAAGAGGAAGCAGAGACGCATCAGGACCACCTTCACCAGCTCCCAGCTGAAGGAGCTGGAAAGGGTCTTTGCAGAGACTCACTATCCGGACATCTACACCCGAGAGGAGCTGGCTCTGAAGATAGACCTGACCGAGGCGAGGGTACAGGTGAGAGGAACAGGCTTTATACCTCTGCTTTCATGAATAAAGCTTTAGAACACACCAAGCACAACGTCATCCAAGGATCATTTATATTATGTGATTGTTATTTGACAGGGAAAGAAACTCGAAACAGTTTCTTTCCCTGGGCCATACGGACACTGAACAAACAATAAATCTGTGCAATATTAATACACTGAATGTAAAATACATTTGTCTGTGCAATATACACCTCAAGTGCAACTGCCTTTGCTTACATTTATTTATTAATTACATCTACCCTACCTGTTTTACAAGTGCAATTACCTCTGTTTACATTACATCTATTTTTATATTTTATACTTCTAGTGCAACACTTCTGTTTATATTTATTTATTACATCTACTTTACCTGTTTTATCTGCTTTATAACTGTGTGTGTTTTACCTGTTATATGTTTTATCTGCCTCGTTTAGTCTTGTCAAGTATTTGTTTTAAAGCTCTGACCAGAAGTGGCAAACTGTGAATCTCGTTGTATTTAATGCAATGACAATAAAGCTTTCTATTCTATTCTATTCCATATGCTGTGTCTTTACTCATGTATTAAATGTTACCTGTGTTTGTGTTTTAACAGGTGTGGTTTCAGAACAGGCGTGCCAAGTTTCGTAAGCAGGAGCGTGCAGCCAACTCCAAAGCCAACAACTCTGGTGGCACCACGGGCAGCAGCTCCAGCAGCAGCTCTGGAGGGAAGAAAGGCGGAGAGCTGAGATCTTCATCAGATGATGATGAGTCCAAAGAGTCCACCTGCAGCCCCACGCCCGACAGCACGGCCTCCCTGCCGGGATCGGCCAACGGGAACTTGGGCAGCCCTGCCAGCCTGAGCCCCAGCCCGGCTCCTATCAACAGCGGCTACGTCAACACCTCCAGCTCTCCGGTCCTCCAGGGGCTGAAGCCACCCAGCTGGTCCAGCCTGGGGCCGTCCAACCCGGCCGTGGCCCAACCCGCTGCCCAGACTCAGGAGATTCTGAAGGCCTGGCAGCCGGCGGACAGTATGACCGGGCCCTTTGCCGGAGTCCTGTCCTCCTTCCACAGAAAACCCAACCCCGCCATCAAGACGAACCTGTTCTGAAGCACAGAGGAAGAGAAACAAAACATTGTGCTGTCTGCTGGAACAGTGAGGAGGAGTTTGTTGTTGAGAGAGAGTCAGGACTTACCCATTATAAAGCTGAATTCACTGGTGTAGTCTGCTGTCAAACTGATTCAAAGCTCAGATAATAAAGTCAAAGGTCAACATCTCTCACCCCCAAAATATGATGCAACTGCACCTGCAAAGCTCCGGACATTGTCAGTTTCCTTCATGCAAATGACTCAAACTCTTCACTTTCACCCTCAAATCTGTTCAGTTTGACAAGAAGTTCCTCAGATAAAACTAAACACTTCTATTTAATGATGCAACACTAAAAGGATGTTTGTGTGTAGCTGAATCAGAACTGCTTTGACTGATAAAACACATCAGATATGCATACACAGTCTCTTCTAAACTCACATTCCCACACTATCCGGACTGCATTGCAACAGTTCCCCAGCGGCTCTGATGAGCATGGCGGTCAGGTACGAGTTTAAAGCAGAAATCTAAACATCACGCTCCAGTCTCTGCTGGGGAAACTAAACAAACAAACTTCTACCCTCAAGCACAACTTCCTCTAAAGCTCCCCCTGACACACAGACTCCCAAAAGAAGGGAACAGGGTCCCCCCCCTAAACTAAATCTCTTTGCCGAGCACCCCAAAATCCAATTAGAGCAGCCGGGTCCAGACCAGACACCTCCCCAGTTCATCCCTTCCTCCTCCTCCTTTCTTTACTGTAGCAAGTTCTGACTCCCCTACTCCTCCTCTCAGGCTTTATGGTCCCATCCCTTCACTCTCTCTGTCCCATCATGCCTTTCTCTATCAAACAAGGGGGCACTTTGTTAAAACTCAGCAAAGGGAAAGTATAGATGGCTCCTGCAGTCTCCTGCCCTGTTCTTTGGGTGGAGAGAGGTGAAAAGATGTAGTTATACACAGAGCAGAGTGTAACCTACAAATCTGTCAATCTAATTATAACTGACTTGTACTGTTGGTATCATGGTACTACAACTGGTTTCTCACTTTCGTCCCTGACTGAAGAGGTTTTTGGATGATTCTCCTTGCTGGACTGATGGGATCAAATGAGTTTGTTGCTTGTGTGAACTCTGGCGGACTAACAACTCATCACCCCACTCTGACTCTCTCATCAGTTTTTTCATTAACTCTCCGACAGCCGACAAATACTGGACGATCTTTCTCAGAAATGCAACGCAAGCTGGTCAAATGTTGGCGATATATAGAGAGAGAGAGATGCAGACAGCTACTGGAGTTTTCTACTGTGTGTCCATTAATACCCTGATTTTGTTCCATCTTTTGTTTTTGCAAAAAGACAAAAAAAGCAGCTGTTTGTACTTTCTCTCACCTTGCGAAGTTGCTTGTATATCATCTCTATTTCATTTTGTAGCAAATCACTGAAACAAGACTGATTTCAGAGCTGACTTTTTAAAGAGTCCAGAAATCTACTCAAAAAATGTATTTATTAATATTCTTTATTATGTCAGTGAGGAAACCCACAATTTCTTTGAACTGCTCCATGAAATTTTGTGACTGTAAATTCCGTAATTAGTAATATAAATATTAGGTAGCCTTTTTTGTTTATTTCTCTCATGTTGCTTTACAGATTTATTTCATTGCGGAGCATCTGTCTCACAGACCAACACGTCCATGAAAACTATGAATCGACAAAAGCTCTAGTGAATGAGAAGTTATAGCACTACTCTGAATATTCTAATAAATCTACATTATGGAAGCACTACGTGACGCGTTTAATGATCTGGTTTCTTGTGTGTAACAGAGTGTGTTGACGTTCAGAAACTAACAAAGCGGTTTTCATGAACACTGGGGGTATGAGCTCCTTAAATCATAGTTAAATAAAAACTTAAATGACTATTTTCATTTTTACCGTACACTTTTTCCCTTTCCTTTAACGAGGCAGGTCTACAGCTCACGGACCAAAACTGTCTCATCCTCTCAGCTTTCCCTGCAGACGACAACAAAAAGAAGAGAATGAGTGAATGTAGAAAATAAGGAAAGATATTAGATTTTAATTGAAAAAAACAAGTACATAAACTTACATTAACTTAACATAATCAAAAGAGGCGACTACATGAAGGAAAAAGATAAAACGGAGTGATTCAGAGAAGACAACAATGGTCTCTTTTTCACTCATGCACACAAATACAAACACACACACACACACACACACACTCAAACACACACATAACCGAGAACACTGAGGCCAAAATGGCTTAAAAAGAGCTCTAACACGTCTGAACGGCAGATCCACATTGTCTGCATTGTGATTATTTGGCTGTTAGAAAATTAGACAAATTGTACAACACATAACAGGCTAAGGTTGCATGTGAGCAACATAATTCAAGGATGATTTTGGAAAATTAGGAGGAGAAACACACATGAATGTAAGTGCTACAACACATTCACTGAGAGTTTTAGAGTTCTACTTTTGAGGCAACATCTGCATCTCTTAAAACAACTATAAACTGGCTTCATTGTTTGGCTTCTAAGAAGAGGAGGCAGGATTTAAGTTAAGAACAAATAAAGGCTTTCTGGACACTAACAGGTAAGTTAACTCTCTGATTCTTAACTGCTCAAGAACAATATATATATAAACAAACTCTTATTTTCCCAAAGTTTTCCACAGTCAGCAACAAACCTACTGATGAGGTTTATGGAGTAGCAGCAATACCTGCTGGTTACATGAGGGAACAACAACAGCCATCAAACCATCTGTGTCCTGCAGAAACCTGACGTTACTTCTTTTCAATGCATCATGAGGTGACATCTTCTCCCACGAGTATAAAATATGTCTAAAACTGGGCTAGTAATGTAACAAAAGAACCAAATAAAATCAGCAAAATCTCTAGACTGTATTACAGGAAAAAAAATGTTTTGGTGACAAATGGTTTCTCCAAGACAATGACGATAAAATGGCTTAGTAAATCTTCAGTAGAACAATTAGTTAATCTATTTAGCCATGTTAACCAATTCCCTGAACACTGCTCCATTTACATGATTTCAAATGAGCGAAAGATGCGACATAAAGCCCATCACACCTCGGTTATAAGATGCTAAAATAAGATTTGCCTTCTTCTGTAAATTGGAATTTAATGTCCTCGCAGACAGTGTGATCATGAGAAATGTGCTGGGTAAAACTTTCAGAGTGAAACTTCACTTTGGTACAGCATTTATTACCTCATGTATACTTGGGATTTTATTGCCTTATCTACTTGATTTTCTTGATCAATCAACCCGAAAACTAATTGTTCCAAGAATCGGTATGCTGCATGTGTCATTTGTGAATGTTTAAGGTTACTTACAGATTTCTGAAGAGAACTTCTAATAATGTAATCAACTTGTAACAATCTTCAACTGTCAGTAAAAAAGCTGAAATGTCAGTTGAGTGTTGAGTGCAAACAGATCACACACCAGCAGTACTGATGTCTAACACAGTCAGTTAAATGCTGTACCACGGTGAAATATGCACTTTCAGCTCCACTGGGACCTGTTTGGTTGATTTGCTCCATATTCCCTTTATCCTTAAAAAAACAAACATAAAACCATAAATATATGCAGAGACACTGAGACATTAATTGCCACCATTTAAACAACAGTGGCCCGAACATCAGGACAAAAATATAAAACTGGAGAAATGCTAGTTGAGCTCGCTTTAGCCTGACATGAGTCAGGGCTAGCTCCTCTCCTGTCACCACTTCCTGTGAAGACGCCTCCGTCACAGAAGCAAGGGCGTTCCCGAGCTGTGGGCTGACATTACCCTTGAGTGCTCTCTAACAATTCCCACATAGTTCCCCCTAATGTGACCATTAGTGGAGGGACAAGAACACGTTGTTGTTAAAAGAGTCTGAACTGCAAAACACAGTAGTGCAGTGTGATTTCAAGGCTTTGGTTTCCCACAAAAAGCCCTCTTTTCATTTTGCTTAAACTTGAACGTTCCCCATATCCGAGGAGTGTTAAACTTCTCAGATAAAGTTTCTCAGGACAAAGAAAGAAAAACTTTAACACTAGCTTGAAGCTGCAGGTCAGAAGTGATGGTACAACATCAGCTGCTCTACACGTGAGTCATATCTCCAATTCTGTCTGGCCAGAAAAACTATATTATGTCACGCTGCATCTTCTCACTAGCTTTTAAGATGAGGCTTATTATGTAGTGACGCTTGAAGGACTGAAATGATTCTCATTAAATAAGGCCACCTCTACGACAACGACAACACACATACAGTACATGTGAAAAAAAGATGGTGGTTCTACAAGTGTTTTGTTGAAAGTACAAATGAAGTGCAATTTCTCTCAGAAGGCACAGTCCGGCATCAATTGGCACGTTCCAGCTCAGTTCAGTTCAGTTCAGTTCAGCTGAGATTTGGCCTGTTGGGACCTGGTGTGGTACCAGGCCAGTTTGGACCAGTCGTAGACCAGTTTTAAAACAGTTTATTTCGGCTGCTGCTGCTGCTGCCTGAGGCTCTCCAGCAGGATTCGCTTGTGGGCGGGGTCGAGCACTCCCGCCTCCTCCAGGTCCTCCTCTGTGATGTCACTGGAAAAAAACAATTATTATTATTTAACAATAATGATTTACTTAAAAGAATGAAAACAGAGATTAATCATTTAATCCCACACAGACTCGACAAGTTGGAGATTTTGTTGTCTTCGGTCTGAAGCACCAGCTTTTATTTTTACCCACTAAAGCATGCACCAGAGCATGAACATCAACATGCTTGAGTGTTTTGAGTGTGTGTACCTGAGGAACTCCAGGTCGTCCCAGCCGTTGTGTAGAAGACCCTGCTCATACCTCTCCAGTCCCAGTCTCTGCAGCCACTCCCCCACTGAGGATTCCCCAACAGACAAAGACGAGCTACTGCTGCCCCAGAGTGCCTGCGCAGCGGAAATGAAACACAGGATCAACTAAAAACTGCTGTAGGAACATCACAGCTTGTCACTGCTCCCACAAAACGTACACCTGTACAATAAAAGATACAATATGCTAGCTTGGGATGGTCTTTATTTTCCTTCACACCAAGAAGGAAGCGCTAAAACTTAGATTAAAATACTAGAGAAAAAGGGATCCAGATGGTAAAATCGTACAGATGGCTGTATGAACAATAGAGGCTTTATGAAAATGCTATGAAATAGTTAAGTAGGTGGGTTATGTCCAAGTTGAAGAGAGCTTCTGTGTTTGTGAGAAAACATACTACACAAACTGGGATGGCCTGAAAGAAACTATAACAACCCAAGCAAGTACAAAATAAATTAAGAATACCCTTGAATGAGCCACTGAACTGAATGTGAATTTAAATGAACTGCTCACCTCCTCAGGCATGTCCTCTGCGATACTCTCTGTGATGGCGTTTCTGGGTGGGAAGGTGCGGCAGGCGTCCAGACCTAAACCCATGGGCTGCCCTCTAAGAGGTGGCGGCGCAGACGGAGCGCGTGGAGGCTGCCCAGGAAACTCACTCTCACTCAGTGTCTTTGCCATCTGGAGCACAGAACACGACTGGTCGTCCAACACCCCCTGTCCAACTCCTCCTCCTCCTCCTCCACCTCGTCTGAAACCCTCTCCGAGGGCCAGAGGGGCAGCAGGACCGGCTGCTGGGATCCTGACCTCGGCTAGGTCTGGGTAAAGAGGGCGAGGTTTGGAGAAGGGGGTCTCTGCGACCATCTCCAGGGCTCCCTTAGGGAGAGGAGGAGGGGGGAAGTCAGGAGGGGGTCGATTTAGAGTGCTTCCGACTGTTGTTACGACACCACCCCCCTGCGCTCCTGCCACACAGGCACCGCCATCGTCCTCTGAGGAGCCTTCCTCGCTAATGGCGCGGACCGGGTGCCCCGTCATGGGTCTGCGTGGATGAGAGGGCACTGAGGCCACATAGGGGGGTTTGGTTCGAGCTCCAGCTGAGGGAGGAGGAGGTTTAGCTACCTGGGGGTTTGCGGAGGTAGGAGACGGAAGAAGCTCAGGCGAAAGAGCAGCTGCCGACTGGTTGGGAACGCCCTCCAGGATGTAGTAGGCGGGATTATTATAGCTGTTCTTGCAGATGGATGGGTCGCCGTCTGGTGCTTCCTGTTTGGGCCTTCACAGTACACAACAGGTGTTTGATGGCTTACCGATTTATGTTTCATGGTTTCTACTTTTTGTTGTATAAAAATGCTCTGTTTATCTTTCCACATCAAAAATGTATCTAAGTGGTTGCGTGTGCTTAACTTGAATATGTGTATTTGCTGGTCAATGCGTATAAACTACATAAATGTGTCAGTACCTAGCAGCAGTTTCCTCCTTGCTGCTCCTTTCTCCCTCCTCACTGACTTTTCCCAGCTCTCCAAGCTGTTTACGGACCACAGATGGCCTGCAGCGAGAGCACATCATAACAAGTCAGCAGGTGGGACAAAATAAAAGAATCCGAAAGGTGTTTCTGAGCACATTCCTGGCGAAAGGTGCAAAATATTGGATTCAATAAAGGGAAAAATGGAGAGTATCAACACACCAGATTAAAGCTCCCAAAACTAAAGCTCCCACTAAATGGGGAGTTTTTCCTGGCCACAGCGCACTTGGTGGATCTTGTTGGGTCTCTAATCTATGGTGTACGGTCTAAGACCTGCTCTATATATAAAGCGTCTTAA
>CAKAKR010067790.1:71296-111779 GCA_916700685.1 Adelosebastes latens | reverse complement strand
CCCAGCTCTCCAAGCTGTTTACGGACCACAGATGGCCTGCAGCGAGAGCACATCATAACAAGTCAGCAGGTGGGACAAAATAAAAGAATCTGAAAGGTGTTTGTGAGCACATTCCTGGCGAAAGGTGCAAAATATTGGATTCAATAAAGGGAAAAATGGAGAGTATCAACACACTAGATTAAAGCTCCCATAACGTAACATTTCAGTCCTACTGGGTCTTCATCAGGTAAATGATTATTATCATTAGATTATTATTTTTAAATACAACACGATGATGGTATTTCTGATATATTAAAATGTATAATGATTGATGGAAAGTTAGGAGAAAGAAAAAAAATGTTTTCAAAATACTATTTTAAAGGGTACTCAAGCAAAACATAATCTCTCCATTTGTCCACAATATTGTTTTTCCATTTTTATCTTGGATTATGGGGTTATCCAATATAATGTCAATATATACAGAGCAGCAAAATGCGGTGTGTAGAATAATCTCCTCTGAAGGATGTGTGCAAATTTTCATAAAACATTCAGCTTTTTGTATTTTACTATAAACCTACTTTAAGTGCAAAATTAAAAGTAAAGTAAAAGAGTAAAGTGTACAGACTTGACGTATTCATGTCCCACTCTGGATACCAAAGTGGATTTCCCTTTAGGTCCACCCGTCTCATCCTTGTCCACACTGATCCACTCTGAAATACAACAATAAAAATAGAAGTTAAATTAAACACGAGACAAATGTCACACTGCATCATTTGCAGACTCTCAAAGCTTAAAAGTCCTTTAATTTGTCCCAACTGCTTCATTTACATCTTCCCTCTTCTCTGTTAAGAAATACAGATTCCTTTTTAATCGGTGCTTGTTTAACTCTCCTTCTCAAGTTCCCCGTCTGTCTACACAGCACACCAGACTATCATCATGCATTTACATATGCAGAGCATTACCGTAGAGTCTCTCCCTGGTTCCCATTCTTTCGGACGGGACTCTGACCCTCATGGACCCCCTGATATTTCCTGTTTCCTCGCCACGGTGGGACAGGTAGGTGTGGAACTGCTGTGCTGTGCTGCCAATCATAGACTTCAGAGCCAACACACACTCTCCTAGAAGGGATAAACACACACGTTTGTCAGACTAAAAGTAAGAACCGCATGGCCGCACCACAAATATACACACTCTCTTTATACCGTAGGACTCATATCCATCCAGTGATTTCACAGTCAGCAGCAGATGTTGGTCCTGCAGGTACTCGATCTCTGAGAGCAGAGGTTTGAGCGTCGTTAGCTGCTTGTTTGACCAGCCCACACGCAGGAAGTTGACGTTGTCGCTGCTCTGACTGTCGTTCTCGTAGCTCTTCTTAAACTCTACAGATGAGAGACAGAGAGAGAGAAATGCAGGGCAGAGTGGAGGGGAGAGAGGACAAAGGGAACGAGGTGGGAAGGAGAGGTGGGAAGGAGAGAAGGAAGATGTTTCTATTGCATTTCATTCAAAAGTACACGGTGGACAGGAGGTGGGGATGCAGCACAGGTCAAAAAATGGTTTCAAGCTTAAAGGTATACTGACTGCCTGAGATAGGGAGGGAGGGAGAAAGACACGAAAAGAAGAAGCAGATACAGTTTTTATTACATCCACTTGGTGTTACAGAAACCCTGTCTGTGCTGTAACTCCTGGTGGATGAGTTGCTGCAAAGGTGCAGCGTGTTCTTCTCACCTTCCAGACAAGTGGAGTAGAATTCGATGAAGAACTTGGTTCTGCTCGCCGTCTTCACTATGGCCTCGATGCTCTCGAACTCAATGTAGGCCTGCTCTGAGGACTTTGGCAGACCTACACAGAAACAGGTGGCCAGGAGGGATGGGTGGGGGGGTGGAGGAAGAGAAGGAAGATCTGAGTAGGTGGCGCAGAATAGCATATTCAAAAGTGAGAGTGATTACGTAAAGACATGAAACATTACGCACTTAATAACTGACATTCAGTTACATTACATTAACTTTAAAACATGAGCTGTGATGCTACTTCTGCCAAACAGAGAACAAAGTCTGAATGAACATGGAGAATGAGTAATAGGGCTGTATTTTTTTTTCTGTCTGGCCTATTTCTGGTCTCTGTTCAGCTGAGTCATTGACCAGACTACAGGAGTACGTCACAGACCGTCTAGATTTCAGCAGGAAAACATACAAATCATCGTTAAGTTCTTAAAATGTGCACAGAGTCCGCTTTATTTTGAGCTGTTATGACCAAATTATGTAGTCTATCCCCAGCCTAAGAAAGAGCAAGAACAGAGGGAAGAGAGACGATCGAGCGATTGACAGGAAGAGGAAATAAACTAAGGAAATTAAATAAGTATTTTCTGAAGAATTTAACTTAATCCACTTTTACCTTTCTTGGAGACAAACTGGGAGGTCACCCCCACCTCGAAGGTACCAAACACAGGGGAATGATCACTGGTCACGATATCATCTGTACAGCCTGAAAAACAAAAGAGCATACGCTTAACTCTCATCATACTAATTGCATTATAAGCCATATATAGAGGTTTACGATGTTTAGGTGAAATCAACCACTATACCCAGTTGTTGAAATTACTAAACATGGACCTCTGAATTGAAAAAAATGTGAGTTGAATGATTTTCTGCTGATGGTCTCACCATAGGAGTTGCAGACAATGTGTGTTTCTGGGTACGACTTCCACAGGATTCTGTCACACCAGGATGGGACATTAGTCCTCATCTGGGACAGAAAGAAAAGTAAAAGACACAGCAGAGTTATTAGGGGTCAGAAATGTCCGGGAGGAAGTCTATCTGTGATGTTGTTTGAGTTAGTGAACAACTTACCCCTGTGGCCTTCTGCTTCTGCCAGACATATGTGTCCCTTGAGCCACGTTCATAACGGTAGGTGGGTGGGAATGAGATCTCTTCCTCCCCTGCAAACAAGTAGGTACACGTTCAATTGTGAGTAGAAAGGCCCGTAGCATTAGCGTAGCATTTGATAAATTCAATAAATCTAATTAACACATTCATTTGAGATGTTAGTATAATTCTAAAGCAAACGGACGATTGCTGAGACAAAAGACGGACTCTCTCTTTCCCTTTGTATTTTGAATTGTAGTAGTGACATAGATAGATACATTTACTGCATTTGTTCTGCAGAAAGAGCACACTCTTTGTAAGCAGAGCTGACAGATTGTATTAAAACATGAACATACATGTTCACAGACTGCTCTTTTCTGCTTGTGTTGACACACAATATAGTATTTGTGATTCACAGTGGCTGATGAGAGTAATTTTCCCAGTCAGTAGGTTGTATTTAAAGTAAATCTCACATGATGTGAGTGCAAGAGAAAGCTCTCACAGTTTCTCACAATGGCAAAAGGCTGATTTTGAGTCTCCAATATCTACTCCATTATGCACAGGGGCAGGAGGTAAACAGCACTGTAAGACAGAAGTCTGGTAGAAACACAGGCATACTAACCAAAGCGTAGAAAGACTTTGTTCTTCTCCCTCTCCAGGTTGAGCTGGTCCACCTTCAGCAGGGGCTCAAACTCCTTCCTGTTAATGTAGTTTAAAATCTCCTGCACACAGACACAAAAGAAATGAGGTGTCATCCATATATTATCTGCTGCATTTCATCATTCTGCGCATGTTTATCTGCTTCACCTGTATGTCCATATCCAGCCTGTAGTTGAGGTCTCCCAGCCAAAAGAGGTGTGTGAAGCGCAGCGAGATGTCGAAGGAGCTCAGCTGTTTGTCTCCTAGTGACAGCAGGCGGAGGATATCTAGGTAGTTCTGGTTCCTCCTGTAGAAGTCAAGGGTCACATGATGTGTCACAGGTAATAAGACGTAAAAGAGTGTGAGTAATGTGTGTCATGTGTGTGTCTGTGATGTTTTCTGACGCACTGTAAGAGTATATCCACCACAAAGTAAAATTGCAATGTTATACCATTAACAACATATGGTCTTATTTTTACCTTTATAAAGAAAAATATTATAATTAAAAAATATAGAAAAAACTATTATTATTTTAATTTTTATTTATGTATTTATGTATTGTTAGATATTTTTTTCCTTTATATACTGGTATATATAAATAAAAATATATTTCACTTTTCCATTTTTCAGTTTTTTTTATTTTATTTATTTTTGGTTGTCTCACCTATGTGCCGTCTGGGGGGGAGAGAGGGAGGAGGGGATATTTTTAAGACTGGAGGGGCAAATAAGATATACGTACATAATATACGTGGATAAAAAAAATTAATACCATGTTTGTATACTTATGTTAAAATTATTCATGTCCAGTACTACAGATGTATGTAAATGCTGATTATTTTGCTAATCAATCTAACATCAAGCATTGAAAAATAAAAAATTTTATCACAAAAAAAATTGCAATGTAAGGGTTAGAAGGTACAAGACCCTGAAATAAAATAGCCATAAATAATGTGTGTGTGTGTAGGACTGCGGTCGGTACCTGGCAATCTTCTCATTCCCTGATGTTAAGTGACAGTTCACAAAGCCGAAAGATGTCCCGTTGAACATAAAGGACACACCCACAGCTCCTTTGTTACCTAAAACAAACATACAAACTAAATATTAACAGTAATTGACTGGCAAACATTACGTTATTGAAAAAAAATCCTGATCCGGGTGTGAAAACGAATCACACTAAAATGTCAAGACACACTGCTATGAAGATCTTTAGTTTAGGACAAAAAAATACAGTATCTAGTTTCATTCACTTACTTTTACAGTTGTCAGAGTTTTAACGAATGCCATGACATTTCAACCACATGTTTTCTTCTTAATTAAAGTCACATTTTTGAAAGTGACCACAAGAGTTGCAGTAATAAACAACCCATTTAACTGCCCCTTTGTTAACAGAAAAAGTCAGTGTTTGTTGTTGTTATTCCATTGTTCATACTTCCCTATAGTATTGTGACCAAGAAGTGAAGCATGTGAAGGAAGAATAAAGACTGAATACTGAGTGTTGTGGTTACCCAGTGTGTTGGCGATGCCCGTCTTGACACTGGACATCCCCACGTGGCTGATCCGGTTCTCATGTTCAGGTTTCACCAACACAGCGATCTTTATGTTCCACAGAGTTTGCACTGCGATCTACAGCCAATGACAACAGCAGACAGTTTGAAACCGTTTCTTTCTTCATCTTCAGTTTTACCTCAAACATA
Organism: Adelosebastes latens; assembly: GCA_916700685.1. Classification (NCBI taxonomy): domain Eukaryota; kingdom Metazoa; phylum Chordata; class Actinopteri; order Perciformes; family Sebastidae; genus Adelosebastes; species Adelosebastes latens. Next base: position 106,606 of record CAKAKR010067790.1, on the reverse strand, counting down.
TCACCTGCACTTTTTCTTCACAACCCCCTCATGGCTTCAATGCATTTGGTAGGTGTGAACAAGCACAAATACTGTAATCAATGAATGTGATATTTACTCAAATCTTGCTGCTTTCCTCACCGGTTTATAATCCAGCTCTGTCTGTTCTTTCAACATGGCACGTAGTGACTCCACCCACTCCCGATCACACACAGAGTTTTCTTGGCTTCCAAACACATAGAGGTCATGAGGGATGGTGACCGTCATCTCGTCTAGAGTCTTCCCGAGGCCACGGCACAACAACCATGAGGCCTGAGACTTAGGCGCAGGCACTGAGCCTACAAAGAACAAAATGTTACATTCTCTTCAAAAATACTAATGTCAGGCTCTGGAAATACACACATTTGTATTATTTATCAGTGCAACATATTAAAATATACGATATGTCAGTGTGTGTTGCTATTAACGTAGGTTATGCTGAGAAGAAAAATGAATCTAAAGACATTAAGGGCTGTAACTAACGATTATTCATTATTGATTAATCTGATGATTATTTTGTAGATTAATCGATTGATCGTTTGGTCTATAAAATGTCAGAAAATAGTGACAAATGTCCATCCCAGTCCATGGTGATGTCTTTAAATGTGTAAGATATTCAGTTTAATATCATATAAAACAGAAAAAGGTAGGAAATCTCCATATTTGAGAGGCTGAAAAGAGCATTTTCTGACATCTTTGTATGAAAAATTACTTTAACGATTAATCGATTATCAAAATATTTGGTGAATCATTTCCTGTCGATCGGCTAATCGATTAGTAATTGTTGCAGCTCTAGTGTGTTGTGTCTAACCCATATTCCAGGTGCCTATGAAGATGGAAATCATGTCTGGCTCGTCTTGGTTGGAATGTTTGTTCTTCATCAGCTGCAGCAGCTGGCAAAATGCCTCCCGCTTCTGAAACACACACACACACACACACACACACACAGCAGTCAGTGGAAATTGCCACAAAAGGGCACCTTGTTTTTAAGTAGCAGCACTTAAAAGCTGACTAACAATCATTGTGAGTATGTGTGCTTTCATTAAACGTTTATACATGTTGAATGTGTATGAGTTTATTCCTTAACAGCTCCCTCATTTACAGCACTGAGGGCAGACAACTCTCTATTTTATGTCATATTTTCTTCATTAAAAGAGAAATATCTAAGGAAAAATAGCAACGTAGAGTGTCAGTGGAAACTGAAATCATAGATGAGATTTGTGTGTGGATCTCTGAGCCAAATCTTGGCTCCATTAGTGTCCTTCGTCTGAATATGAATATACAAATAAAAGAGATACGTGAGAGTGCTTCCTTGTCAGTTTGAATATAAATGTGTTTCTATGTTTGAGTAAGTGTAAAAAAATTGTGCTTTCTTAACATTTACAAATTTATGCTTGAGGCAGTGTGAGAGTGAGTGAGTGTGTGTGTGTGTGCAGACCTTGGCACTAGCAAAGATGAAGTCTTTCCTCTGGCTCTTGTCCTTCTCCTTCTCAAAAACAATGCCCAGTTTATTCTGCACCCGCTGAGACTTGATCAGCTGACGGACTGAGACAGACAAATAAGACAGGAGACAGAAGGTCAGAGATAGGGGGAGAGAGAGAGAGAGACGGAGAGAAAGGCCAGGAGGAAAAGCAAGGTCAAGGAATAGATTGAGCGGTTTAAAGTTAAGGAAGGAGAACAATGAAAAGGCATAAGAAAAGGAAATAGGATAGAAATCCTCATATATCTTTCTTTATGTCTTTACCTCAACTGCATCTCAAACAGACACCATCAATAACATTGAATACATTGCATCTCTTGCCCTATTCAGGGTTTCCCACAGTGTGAGGACGACAATCTTGCTCAAAATACAGACCACCTCCCATATACCACTGCCAATAACATCATAAAAAAATGAATATACCCTGAGGATATAAAACATTAACCATCAGGTAAAAGAGTAGAGGTACTATTTCAATTGAATATGCCACACACGTAATGAATATGGCTATTGTTTAGGGTCTACAAACTAAATTGATCACAAGACAGAAGAGATATGTCACAATCTGGGTGGCTTACTCCTTCTGTTAAAGAGATTTCTGCTGAATAATTTATGGGGAAAACACTGATTACCCATCTCACAGTTCAGAAGATAAATGTGGTCATTGTAACTGGAGTGTTTGTGTAATTCTCACTTTTGTCATGTGTGAAGGTGGTCCAGTCCTCTTGGCTGTCCTTCACCTTCTTCATCACGACTAGTCGTCCTCCCTCCACGTCCACAGATAGAGTGTACTTCTGACTCTTTCCTATCTTCGTCAGCTCTGCCAGGTAAACATCTAGCTTCACCTGAAGTGGATCAGAGGAGGATTAAAAACACACAAACTCACAGACACTGGAGGTGCTTGTAGTGCATTTATAAATGGTTTATGTGTCCACAGAGCGCTCTACTTTCAAAATCATACATTAACACCACCAGGGGTCTCCAAAGTGAAAGTAGTGGACTTGTCTGCACTCTCGCCCTCTGACTGTTAACACATACAAAACAAGCTTGCTGCTTTTATGGCATTAACAGAGTGTTACATCTAAGTCAGTTATATGTAGCCAGCTAGATTAGAGATCTAAAAGCAGGAATTTTGATGAGCAAACACAATGTATTCTAAGTTATATCATGTAAAAGCTTGATGGGGTCCGTTTGTGTGTCATTGGGCAAATCAGGTGCCACATCTTAAACCTCATCGTAACAACATTTCTGTTCCTGTGCAACAGGAAGCTACTGAAAGGAGGTCGCCACAGAGGATGCAGACTTGGCTGACAGCTAATATTTTAAATCATTCACCTCTTCTTCCTTCTCCGTCTCCCCCTTTTCCCCACATGTTCCTAGTGATAATTATCCCTCTTTACCTAAATAAAACAATGATCTCATGACCAATAGAACAAATGTCAGTTATACACATTTACTTGCGTACTCATTGTGCGTGGGACTATGATTCAAAAAGTGACAAATACCATACACTACGACAAAGCCACTGATGATGCCGCAGGAAGTGCATTACACACATTCTTGTGGGCTCACATCAGTTCTGCTGACAAACCTCCTGCTGTGTGTTGAGGAATATATGACTTCACACCCTGTTTTATTGTAATTCAGGTTCAGTCTGTCCTCTGTGAAACGAAACCACCAATCCTCGATAGTTGCAGTTAAAGGTAAAGTGTGTAGTATTTTGGGGGATCTATTAGCAGAAATGGAATATACTATTCATAACTACGTTTTCATTATTGTATAATCACCCGAAACTAAGAATCGTTGTGTTTTCGTTAGCTTAGAATGAGCCCTTCATATCTACATAGGGAGCGGGTCCTCTTGCTCCGCCATGTTTCTATAGTATCCCAGAACGGATTAACCAAACACGGGCTCTAGAGAGAGCCTTTCACGTTTTTACGTTACCTGCAGTCTTGGAAAGGGATAGGTGAGCGGAGGATTATTCAGTTGGTTGCAATCTGCAACCACACTGCTGGATGCTGCCAAATCCTACACACTGTACCTTTAATAAATCAAATCTGGAGGAGTTTCAGCATTCTACTACAGACCTCAGGACTAAAATCAACACAAAATAATAAAATAATATTTTCCTGAGCTTCCTATTCCTGTCATAAAACAGGAAATGTGAAAGATTTAAGATTTTGATTAAAACCTGCATACCTAAATTGACAATAGAGTGGAGTAGAGCTTGAATGTTCCATTGGGGCAATTTGGCTTTGAGAACATTGAGTGTCTTAATAAGTATGGGTGCACTTTGTTAATTGCTGAAATGCATTTCTGGTGTCATCCTTCCCTGATAGAGGGGAAAAAAATAGTTTCAGTTTCTAGTTGATGCATTTCCTGGAAAGGTCAAAGCTAGGAACAGATGACATCATCACTACTTCCATAATGCTGAGCTCAAATCACCCTGTAGAGTGACAACCATGAATAAAATGTGTGTGTGTGTGTTTATGAGTTTGTAGGTGGTGTGTGGGCAGCCGTACCTCGAAGGCCTGCACAGGGATGGCTTTGCTGTGACGCATGGAGAGAGGAGGAAGGGAGCACGGAGAGGACAAACTCATGTCCTGGAGAGCTTTCAGAGCCTGAGGGGACAAAGAGAGAGAGAAGGAGAGAGCAACACATTTAAAAGACAGAACAAGTAAAAAATGAAAGAGGAAATGAGAGAACACAAATACACATACACACACAAGGGAAAAGACATACACAGATACAATGTATTGTTTTCAGCTTTAGTGTCGGTGTCAACAAGGAAACAGTTTCCCATTTCCTGGATGTGATCTAAGAGGAGCAGAGAAGGTGGAGCCAGTGACATCACATGAGTTAAGACATGCAGCCTGATTGCACTGAGGCCATTTCCTTCCCAGGCAGTGAAAGCCCCTCCTCACAAGTCCAAGTAGAAACTGTGTCACCTATTAACATGGCAGAGCTGGTCAAACTGTACTTTTAAATTAGAGATAAAAGCAAAAAGTCTAATTGGTGGTGAGGTATATTGTGCGAGAAAAATCCTGTTAGGCATGGCAAAAAAACAACAAAAGAACTTAGCTTTAATAAGTTTCCTGTTATGAATTACATGGTACACCTTAATACTTTTTAAAGGGTTGAAAGAGCAAAGTCTCTCTCTCACTTCGACACACACACACACACACACCAGCCCGGAGTCATCATGCTGGGCTACGCATGCAGCCAGCGGGGCTTTTGGACAGATGATCCATCATACAGGCAGGGTTATCTAAACTAACCACCTCCAACTAGCAGCTGTCTGTGTGTGTGCATATGTGTGTGTGTGTGTGTGTGTGATCATGTGCAAGGGTGCATGCCTACACATGACTGCATACACATGCGTACCTTCTTCTCTATGGAGGACAACAGGTCTTTGAGAATTGCCAGCTTGGTCACAAGGTTCTCCAACTCCTGGTCTCCACCCTGATTCACCGACTGATGGAGGAAAAAAACGACAACAGTTAGACCCATGTAAGCTGTAAAAGGACGAGATGTAAGTAAGACAAGAAAGGATGAGATCTGTTATGTTTCGCTGCAATTGTGTGAAAGCTTCACAATTTAGGTTTTTAAGGATAAAGATGCAAAAACCTGTTTTTTAAAGGAGGAAGATTATGATTACAATTTAGTAAATTGCACACTGAAATGACGCACTTCATTAAGATAGAGATTTCAACCAAAAAAATTGCGCAGCATGTAAAATACACAACAAACAAACACGTCACAAGTACACAGAGTTGTACAAATTGTTCTTAAAGCTGCATAACCGGTCTACCTATGTATATATAAATCAGATAATATTTAAACATAAAACTAGTCATTGATGACTATAGTGACCATTGAACTGTTATCAGCAGTTACAAATGAAGGCAGCACAGTGGCCAATCCATCATTTCGTAAGTGACTATTTGACGATTATTACTTCAATTCTATTTATATATGGAAATCTACATAAAACAAGAGTCATGATAAGCATGTCATGTAAGTATGAACAAGTGTGTATGACAACGATTACACAACTATTGGAAAAATAAGACATCCCCACACGCTCATATAAAGTGTACAAATTCAAACACAAACTACTCTGTGCGAGTGTTTCCTTGTGATATATTATTACAACAACAGTATGTATGACTGCAGTGTGACCTACCTCAGCTGTCCCGAGAAGACCCTGGAGAAAAATGACACCCACTTGTGTGTCAGGGTGCGTACAGTATGTGACCACCTCATTGCGAGACTACTCTATGCATGTCATAGGTCCTTCTATATGTTAAAGCCAATAAGAGTCCCCTCCAATAACTCTCTTTCTCTGTTGTTTCATGAACTTGTTACTGAATCACGTATTCTGATTGGCTGCTCTGTGTTACTAGTTAGCAAAACAGAAGTACTGACTTGTTACTTAAGCACATTACGTCACATATTCCATCATCTGTGAAACTGATTCATATCCTCGGGTGACACACATAACGCTCCAAGTCAGCAATACCTGACGTGAATTACAACAAATGTTGTAATTGTTAAAGAGAACAGAGAAGTGGCTGTTTTGGAAGTGTGGGAAACATTTTGGCTATACGCTGGAGGAAGCATTCCTTATTGAGGTTTAAAAAACGACCAACTGTCCAAAAATATTGTCTCACAGCTTGGATACAAATGCAGATCGCTTCTATTTACATTTGACAATCTACAGATTGGTGGTGAGAGGCCTACATACATACTTTATATACATATTAAACTGTATAGCAGGAAAGGTCTTAAATACTGCCACAGTCCAGTTGTTAGACATAGAAAGCAGCACGACGGAGAGACATTTTAACTAAGCTTGCACACATACACAGACAAAGAGGCTTACCTGTTGGATCATCTTGGAGACCATGAAAGCACTCTGCTGATCAAAGACCTTAGACAGGATCTCCAGACCAGACAGAACCTTATCCACCTCCCTATATGGGGAAATAGAGAGAGAGATCCACAACTTACTTCATTTAGATCCATGTATAGAGGCATTACAGACGATTAATAACATGTGATTCAGTTATATTTGTTACATATATTTAATCCAAGCCCGTTTCTAATTCGAGTTTATTTTCTGTGGCTTATCACAGTGTTGGAATGAGCAACACGTATCCCTGTGACCAAAGCAAGACAGGATATGAAGCAGGCAGCTCTGCGTGGTGATATTTTTACGATACAGTGACAAGCACATATATGAAAGAACAGCTTTGTGTAGAGAATATGCATGGACAAGAGAGTATGTGTCTGTGGAGTATGTGTGTCTACGGATGTGCTGGTGTGTCCTTCTTACCCATTGAGGCGTTTGCAGGAGGCCACTAGTGTCTTGTTGAGGTGAGGGAGGGAGCAGGCTCCCTGTTTGACTGCCTCCAGGTCCAGAGCATAGCTGCCCTTCAGGTACTCGTGGGAGATGGTGCTCAGGCCATTAGCTGCTGGAGCACTAAAACAAATTCAAATGACCAATGAATATTTATCAAGCAGCCACCTCCAGTGTTGAGAAATGAAGCCAGTGAGGAAGTGCCAAAAACTGCAATTCTTCCAATGGCCACTTAAGGCTGGCTCCAAAAGTGAGTCAATCCCCATAAACCCCCATGTTGAAATGTCCGACTTGTCCGTTTACAGCCTGGTACAAAAAACGACTTCTATTTCCCCCATTCATGACAACACCTACAGCATCATATTTATATAACTCACACATTTAAATTATATTAAGGCTTAAGGTTTGGCATAATTGAGGGCGTGGCCGCTTTGAGTGACAGGTGGGTGCCGTACAGGTTGCAAGCCGCTAGCTGTCTGATCTGCTGCGTCACCCAGGCCCACCTCATCTCCACCAACGATCCACCTCTTTGCCCATTTTTGGATTAGCCATGAGTGTTAGGCTGTGTTGTCACTGCCAAGATGGTGACAGCCAGAGCCACCCACTTTGAGCTTCACAACGGCTCTTCAGAAACCTATGAGTGACGTCACGGACACTACGTCCATATTTTATACAGTCTATGGTATTTATAACCATCTTCACTACATGCACATAATTGACCTGCTGTATTCTATTACTTTTATGCTGTTACTGCCATAAGTCATACATAGATCTTTAAACTTGATACTTGATACCAATGAGTATCAAAATTGCTGGTAAATTGTGTCAGAAAATAGAGAACTGTCATAGCAGCAAGGCTGCATCGACTGCATCTGTGCAGTCAGGATATTTAGAATCACACACTTCCTCTAACACAGAGAGCTGACTGACTGTTTCTGATCTATGATGTCTTTTGCACTCATTTAGGAGAATTTAATGAATCCTGCGTGGGAAGTATCGCGGCTGATTTCCATGGCAACTTGATAAATGAGGACCACCGTGACGGAAAGGAGGATGTTGCTTCATTTCACCTACAGTTGAAACTGTGACAAAGTTCACTGCAACACACTCAATTCTGGTACTTCTTTCATCTCTTTGAAAAAATTCTACCTTTAGTTCGTTAGTTACATCAAACTATAGTAAACTTTTAACTGCAACAGAAATATCAAAATGATGAATTCAGTCACCTAACTCGCTTCAATAATAGTCTTAATGAAGGCACTAATCTTTGTTCATTAAGATACACAGATCTGAGCAAAAGACACATCTGCGTGTTCAAAAAAACACTTCATCAAAGCTGTGCATCATCCGTGACCAACGTGGTTTTCAACAGGATGTGGTTTTCCTTCTTTATGCAAACAGAGGGGAGCACACAGGCAGAGCGGAGGTTATTAATATGCGTGTGTGTGTCTGCTAATGAACATGTGAGTGTAAGAGAGTGTTTGAAATTAATGTGTAACAATGTTTACTGCATGATGTGTATGTCATGTGACAGTGAGGCTGTCCCGAATACCATCTCTTGGGCTTCGAAGCTTCGGTGAGAAATATTCGAAGGTATTCGAAGCTTCGCGGAGCAGCAAGGCGTGTTAGGCTGACATGTTCTTCTGTCTGTCTGTCTCCATCTCCCCCGTTTCAGTGCCCAGGACAGCGCCGCTGCCGCACTACTGTACACACACGCACCTCTACACACAACAAACAGCGATATCCGTCTAAGAATAATTAATAATAATTAATGTTGAATATGAATAATGAATAATGTTGTGGGATTATTCCTTATTTCATGGGCTATTTGGGGATTTATACATTATTATTACATACTTCAAAAAAAGAAAAAACGAAGGATTCGAATAGCGATTTGTAGATCGAATACCATGGCAACGGTCGAAGCTTCGAAGCATTCGGGTCAGCCCTAGGTGACAGTAAAAGTGAATGAGGAACAGTGTTTGTTAGTTCATAAAATCACTGATACCGCTGATTGCTATTTTTGTGAGCGGCGCTGACATAATCACATTCACAGTGAAGCAACATCCTTCCTCTGTGTGTGTTTGTGTGTGTGTGTGTGTGTGTGTGTGTGAGTATTACATGGTCTGCGAGTGGTTTGTGATTTCCCAGCGCTTATATATTATTATTATTGACAACTGGACACAATAAAGAGAGACCTCATATAGACTTTGTACCTGTCTGTGGGTGTGTCTGGTCCAGGGGGAGTTGACGTGGAGGCAGAGCGAGGGGGGAGGGGTGGCTTCTCATCCTCCCCATCTACCAATCACAGAAAAGGAGAGTTGACATATGACAAAAAGGGAGACAATCACCAAGTGTGCTTGTGTGGGCTCTGTCTGGAGATACCTGAGTAGTCCCTGTCATCGCTGACAGCTGTTTCCTCTCTGTCCACAGTGTAAAGCAACGTGGTGACCAGACCCTGACTGGGCTGCAGGTACAACGACACCAACTCTGGTAACGTCTTAAACCGCTTAGGCTGCACGCCCTGAGATGTCTGAGAGGAAGAGGGAGGAGGATACACCAAGACACAGAGGAAGAGAAGGAAAGTTATTTTCTACATGGCATGACCATTACAACAATAACATCCAAGCTCCTTGGCTACAAGTAGTGGTGTTATTGAAATCTCTGGTGGCCCCTATTGTTCCACATTTAATGTTGTGTAAGCAAATATGACCCAGTGGTCTAAATATAATTCAAACCAGGAAGAACTGTTTTGGTAAACATTGTTCCCAAACATATTCAGTTCCAGGAAGCAAAAATTAGACTTTTAGACTCTCTTCAACGTCACAGCAAAGATCCCAAAAATCACACAGCAGGCACACAGATGTCTGTGATGCGGCCACACGGAGAGTCTGAAGCACCATGTTGTCGTGTGCGTGAGTGTGTGTGAGACAGAGCGTGTGTGTGTGTGGCTGCTGGTGGCGGTGGGGACTTCACAGCTGTTGGGAACAGCGCACAAAGAGGCTGCTGTTAGTGTGTGTGTGTGTGTGTGTGTGTGTGTGTGTGTGTGAGAGAGAGAGAGAGCTCAGAGCCAACAAAAGCATATCTGCCTGCCAGCTGCTACTGAAGCAAATACAGTTTTTGCTGCACACACTTGACCTCAGCGGAGTGTGTGTGTCTGTCTGTATATGTGTGTGTGTGTGTGTGTGTGTTTGTGTCTTCTCTGTACCTGTACAGCCAGAAATCCGTCTTCATCCGGGAGGATTCTGTATGTGTGGACGTGCTTCTGAAACCTACAGAGAAAGAGACACCAAAGAGGAAGAGAGAATGGTCAGAAAGTTGGAGCAAATGGAGTGAGAAACAGACTAGATTAGACTATTGTTTGAGTCGACAAAAAAAATTACATTTCTCAAGTCTGGCATGCATCACATACTCTCTTGTACTTGACCTCAGTGGATACTAGGGGTATGTGTATGCATGTATAAGAGTGAGGGGGGTTTAGACGCTGTAGAGAGCTTCAACCTGTTGCTGTCTGTCACAGTTGAGAGCGGGCTTTATCCTTACAGTAGCATGATACAGTAGAGCAGAACAGAGTTTAAGCTAGTGTAAAGTTACAGTGATAGTACAAAATAAAGGAACAAAACATAATTTGTGAGATTGGATACAGATTTAAAAGAAAATTATCTGGTTCTTTCTTGAATTACTCACAGAATTTGAGGTGTTTCTTTCAGTCAACAACTATGTATAAAACTTCAGAGTCTGAATTACATTTGTGATTGAACCACAAGCTTTTTTTTTAACCAATCGCAGATCAATGCTCTGACATTGTGATTGCACAGCCGTGACTACTCGCCTGCAGCCACAAGCTGGAGTTTAATGATTTTCATGTCCGTGCTTCATGTCTGCTCACTGGACCGAACACAAAATGTTCAATTTGCCAAGCAAATGTAGTGGTTTATGTCTGTTGGTAGGTATACTGCACGTGTGTGTTATGGCTGTGCGTCTGTTTAGATGTGTGGGTGTTAGCATGGCAGACATATGCAAAACACTTGAGTAATGCTTTTACAGCTGCAGTGCTTATACTGTGCTTATTTACAGTATGCCTGTGTGTACACACTGTATAAACTGAGGTAGGGATATCTCCATGTTGGGAATTCATCCTGCCCTGACCCGTCAGCTGTTTTTCCGGTCTTTCCAGGTCAGTGTCCCACATCTAAATACAACTAAAACATGGACTGGATTAAAATATACTACTGAAGTAACTTTTTAAATAGTGAAGCCAGTTTCTGTTCGACTTGAGCAAAAGTGTCACATTTAATTGAACTGTTTAATTGGTGATGTTTCTCATACCCTTCTCAGACTGGCACAGTGACATGGAATAATTTGTTTCTGTCTGAGTGGCTCATAACAGATCATCAAACCTGGTTTCACAACCTTGATCCTGACCAGAGCTCAACATGGGTCTGACGATTAGTGTCTGGCTGGCAATTAAAAACAGTTTCCAGTACATCTGGAAATAACTTATGATGCGTTTTTAAATTTGCTCTCACTGTGTTTTAACCTTTGGACTATTTCCTTACTGAGGGCAATTATGTTTTTACAGGCTTGCTTATCGCCAATTCCTGCTGTAGTGGCTCAGATACCAAAAAAAAATCTTTTTTAGGTATTCTTGCCTTTATCTGCCAGCACACAGAGGAGAGGGGGGTAGGAGAGAGACATGCAACAAAGGTGCTGGCACAGATTTGAACCCCCTGAGTTAAATGATATGGGACTTGGGCCAGCTAAACCACCAGGACACTGAGAACAGGAGTTCCCATGTTGAATTGATTTATATACGGCAGCACATTTATTAGATAGTTGCCAATAATAGTTCCATATATCATGCCTCCAGCTGTTGCTCAGTGTAAACTTGATAAATATTTGCTCCAGCCTTTCAAGGCCCAGCCAGCAGTAAACACAGTCAGTGAGATGAACTGTTCCTTTTGTCTGTGTGGCCTCTGAAACCATATCCACATTTAATCCTGTCGTATTATAAACATAATGCATTGTAGGTCCAGTGGCACAGGATCCATACACAGGAGTCACTGCAGTGTACAGTAGTGTGTTTGTCTTCCTGTTGGCAGCTGATGAGATTTTCTGCGGGTCTGTGGAGTAAATACTATTGTTTCAGTAGCAGCAAAGTTATAACAGGGGGAGGGAGACAGAGAAAGAGAGAGAGGTTTATTATGGGATAGACATAGACCCAAAGCATACAATGTGTATGTGTGTGTGTTGTCAACAATAGTCTGTCTTGAGGGTAATGACTGTCCCACTGACTCCCTCTGTCATGTTGGCTTAGAGTGCCACCTCCTCTTCTTCTGTCTCATCCAACCTCAACCTCAAGTGCGCTTGGTGGATCTTGTTGGGTCTCTAAACTATGGTGTACGGTCTAACACCTGCTCTATATATAAAGCATCTTGAGATAACTTCCTTTATGATTTGACGCTATATAAAAATAAATTGAATTGAATTGAATTGAATTGAAGTGCAGCAGGTCAGTTTAGTCCCTGCACTGTAAACTGTATGTGTATCAACACACTCCATTGACTGGCTAAAATAGAAAAGAAAAAAAAATAGAATAGAAAATACTTTATTGTCTGCTTTTGGTGTGCAAAAGGCAGAAATTTGTCTTATTTTCGCATGTGCAAAAACTGCTATTAAAAGAGTACATTAAAACAACATCACACATAAAAACACAATACACCAATAGAAGCTACATTAACAAGGAGCACCATGTACCAGGACTGAATCAAGGTTAAATAAATAGATATAATATAATTAGCAAACATTTGCCAAATAATTCTTACGCTACTCATCATTCAAAATGTAGCCTGTGCCTCACAGCTCTAGCCAGTCATCTCATACTTATGCAGGACAAGATACAGTACAAACTGTATAATCTAAGCACAAAATATGAGGGAAATGTAACTCTTTTCAAAAAGTACACTGATGAGGTTTTTTTTGATAAGGTTATTCCCGATTGATTACCTTTATTATTATTACATCATTCACAAAGGAATAGATATAGGTGAAGAGAAGCAGGGAAGAGTTTCAGAAGGATATTTACTGTAGCTTTATGACAGTTAATATAAGAATGTGTAAAATAGTGTTGTCACGATACTGGAATTTCAAACTTCGATAAAATACCTTGAAAAATATCGATATTCAATACCATTTTTAATACCGCGGGGAACAATTTACACAACAGTGACTATATGTACAAGCACACTAATATTATTATTCCAAATATTACAATATTCAGAATTTGATACGGGTCAGGTAAACAGCATTTTCTAAATTAGGCCTTATTCTGAATGGAGCATTTTCCAATTAGGCCTTTGGGATATGCCGATATTATTCAGCTTTAAGGAGCATTCTTGTGCATAAAAAGAATAGTTTGAAGGACACAGTTCTGCAAAATGTACATCCATGACTGCAGTTAGAAAAGGAGGGAAATTTAAGTTATTAAAGTCATGGGGGGCGTTTTACATTTAACAGGAATATCATTGGCCATGTAAACAGCTTAGTGGGAATATTGTCTTTTTCAGAATAAGGGCAAAAAAAATATGTGTAAACGTAGTCATTGAGGGCATAAAACTTCCTATTTTTTATCAATTAGTGGTGTGTGTCGCTGTCGGAGAGAAGAGAGAACAGGAAGCGTAAAGCTGGTACCTATGTATCGAAACTATGGAAAACAAGTATTGAAACCATTTCAAATAATGTTTTTGGCAACACTAATGTAAAAGGGACGTCACCTCTGTAGCACAACAAGTTTCTACACTATCACAAATCTTACTCACATTTGTGATCACAAAAAAATGTAAAGGAAGGACAGCAGTAGCTATAAAAAAACTGCTAAAAATATATAAAGTTTATATACACACATAACTGGGAAACTGGCTATTTAAAGAAAAAGGTATACATTTAAAAACCTCCACATCCCTACTAACTCCACAAGGCAATAATATAAACACCCCCTCACATGTCTTCCTGGTGAGGAATGTTTCCTGAGGAACATCTACATTTCAACCCCACACAGAAACACGGAGGGCCATGCCTGAACCCCGACATGTTTAGACGCGCTGCACTGATACTAAAGAACATCTTCCTGACAGGAAAAATAGGAAACAGTTCAATATCTCAGGAGTTGTCTTAAATCAAATATATGCCCTCACCTAATGGTTGGCATCTCTCTTGTTGGAATCTAAAAATGTGGCACTTTAACTGGAAACATTAGAGAAATTCCTTAGCAAGAAAGACGTTTTTTAAATATTTCAATATTTAATCACACTGTGGTAGTGAACGACAAGGCTCTAACATACTACACATTATTCAGGATACTTTATTTGAACCATCTGTCGCACATAAATACTAAACACACTCAGTGAGCTGGTCAAAGCGGTCACTTCCTACGAAAGTTTGCATGAGTAGACACACAAAACTCAAATACTGCAGACTGAAAAATATACGAAGAGGAAGTGAAAGGCAAACTGGCCCGAGAGTCTGTCCCACTGCTGGTATAGCTTCTGTAAGGTCTAATCCCAGACAACAGACAAACACTTCCTAAATACACTGTCACTCCAAATCCACCCACGTCTGTGTATGTAAGTCACGAGAGCGAGCTCAACAAAAGCCATGTCTAGTAACCACGTTCAGGTAAAAAGAGAAACAGTTTGACATGTACACGTTATGTGTGCAAAGACCTAAAAGAGGTCACCTGGTTTAAGCAGTTGAAATGAGCTAGTTTCACAGGATTGTAGAGATTTGTCTAAAATCTTACAAAAAAAGTTACGATACAATGATTATTTCAGCTTGAGGAAGATGTTATTCATTTATCAATACACCTAGGGCAAGCTCGTTACCAGCTAATTTTACTTTGTTTGCTTTAGTAGACTGTTTAGAAAGTTAAAGCATACAAAACAAAGGAAAATATGATATTCAACATCAAGAGGATCCGGTATATCAGCCCTGAGCCTCCAGTACACCACACTAGGGGTCATGACTAAAAACGGGGTGCCATTCAGCAGTCTGGAAGCTTTTCACACGCCTGGTGACTCAGATTTTACTTCCTGGAAATTCTTCCTTTACTGAGTAATATTAGCACACAATTTCACAGGAATGAGTGTCGAATGCTTAACCATAACATATTTTCCTCCACGGCTTCAGGGGTTGTTACGTAATACTGGGTCATCATCCCTGTTCTCAAAGACATCATTTATGAAGCCGGACAGCTTGTTTCTGTCATATTGATCTAACAACACTGGTCCACATGACCTGTGACTGGTTATTAGCGATCATTTTACCATGTCATGTTACTGTTACTTTTATGTATAAGGAGGCAAAACTTCTTGGTAAAAAGCATGAAGCAAAGTTTGACTAAAGCCTGTCCATAGCAAGCTTTTTTTCTGAGATGAAACAAAGTGCATGATGTGAAAGGTGAAAGGGGAGAGGAAGGGAGAGGTGGAGGCGGGAAGAAATCCGGAAATGGATGATGCATGGATGTGAGGAATGTTGCTGGTCATAGAGTGACCTACTGAATTACTAGTGCAGCCAGCAAAAGGATGAAAAATTGATTATTTGTCACCAGTATTTATTTTTAATAAGCCAGGAGCCAAAATGGCACGCTGGCTTATTTTTTCTGGGTTCTTAGATGACAAGAGGAGTAATATGTTTACATGAGAATCAGCCTGCCTAAGTATGAGGTCATGTGAGGTCAGACTGCAAAATAATGAATTTTGTAAGAGTGTCATCAATTACAAATATGTGTTAATACATACAGTGTGTACTCCTGCTGGTGTGCATGTATACACATTACACACACAGTGAACTCAGCATGGGGTAAACTATCAGATAGGGGATGTAGGTCGAGTCAATGTCAGAAGTCACATGGCATAGGCCTTTTATTTGCTGCATCTGCACAGTCAGTGCATCTGTTTAACTTTGTGTGGGCGCTGAGGGGGTGTGTGAGTCATTTTTGTTCATTTGTAAGTTTAACATCCCTTTTCCACCGGTTCATTTGACTTGCCTGAGTCATTGTCAAGTAATGCTGGCGGTATACTGTCTGTGTATTGAAGCTTGATCATCTGTTTTGTCAGGTGCACAGGAGGAGTTTGGATGCAGAAGTCAGCAGGTGGTGAGGTTGTTTATGTTGCTTGCTGAACATGGAGGTGTTTGGTGGCAAAATCTCCCTTGTGTAAATGAGGGTGGGCGTTTCATCACTTAGTTTAGCAAGAGACTCCATCCAAACAGAGAAGCCCTATACAGATTATTTTTATGATATACTGTGTGAGAAGATACTGGACTCAGACGTCAGCCCCTCACCCTGGCCTACCGAGGACTGGTGGAAAGCATCCTCACCAGCGGCATCACGGTGTGATTTGGGAACGCTACCCAGGCTGAGAGGAAATTGCTGCAGCGAGTCATAAACCACACCTCACCTCCATACCATTATTGACACACAGTACACCTGAACTGAATGGACTGTAATGCTGTGCAATATGCTGCCTTCCACTGTGTAATTGTCTGAAATATATTAATTATTTCTTTTTTTAAATATTTTTGAGAGTTACAAGTTCTTTTAACATGGTCATGGAGCATATATATATATACTGTATATTTGTATTCTGGGGGTATCGTTCCTATGCAGAGGGTAGTTTAGTTTATTTATTGACTACACTTTGGGGCGTTTTATATTTTAATAATTTATTTATTTATTGTGTTGAGTTGAATCTGCTACTTATTTTGTACTGTAATTACCTTGTGCCTTTTCTACTTTTTTTCTTTTCTTAAAGCTGACTCGGTGTAAACTGCTCAGAATTACAATGTACTTAGGTGCAAATGGCAAATAAAACTCTTGAATCTTGATAGTACTCAGCTAAAGCACAGCTGCTTCACCACTGCACTGATCTTATATGAGCTTAAATTAAAAAACATCAGCCCCCATAGACGCTTATATTTATCTCCACCACCATTCAGTTTCAGTGCCCTGTAAAAACGGTGCTGCAGGCGACCACATCAAGACACAAGACAGACAGACAGACAGGGACAACCCTAAAGTTGTGTGTGCCATGCTGGAGCCTCACTGCTGGCTGGGGCAGACACAAAGTCTCTCTCTGCCACTCTCTGGCTTTCCAGGGAGAAGTAAACAAATGTGTGTTGGCTGAAGCCTTGTTTAACACTGGTTTGCTTCAACTACAATATGATGATGAAATGGTGCAGAAAAAGTTTATGTACAACTTATTAAAGCTTGTGTAGTTAGCAGCTTGGCAGAGTGACAACAGGCGACTTTAACACAGAGAACCAAGATTCCCTGAAGAAGACATGTGCTAGTTTAACTTTAAATAAACTTAACAAAGCTACTAACTTTTTCCTAGTAAACAAAGGTCCAAACACACACAAGTTAAGAGTTCATATAAGCTTAAAGATAAAGTTAACAAATGTGTGTTGGATGAAACCTTGTTTAACACTGGTTTATAAAGGCTTCAACTACAATATGATGATGAAATGGTGCAGAAACGTTTATGTCTCATATTGTTTCTTATTTTTGGGCTTTTCTTGCTATAATCCTATTTATATGGTTCTTATTGTAACTTGTCCCTCCAACTGCCCCATGCCTTTAATATGTTTCCTTTGACTTTACTAACTATTGGTTGTCTGTTGTATGTATGGATGGATGTATGGATGTATGGACTGGGAATGCTACAAATGAATTGCCCCCTTGGGGATAAATAAAGTTGTCTGAACTGAACTGAACTGAACTGAACTGAAGAAGACATGTGCTATAGCTTCACTTTAAATACATTTAAACTGTTGCAAAGCTACTAACTTTTTATAGTAAACAAAGGTGTGTTGGCTGAAGCCTTGTTTAACACTGGTTTATACAGGCTTCAACTACAATATGATGATGCAGGAAAGTTTATGTACAAGTTACAAAAAGCTTGTATAGTTAGCAGCTTGGCAGAGTGACAACAGGCGACTTTAACACAGAAAACAAAGATTCCCTGAAGAAGACATGTGCTATAGCTTCACTTTAAATACATTTAAACTGTGACAAAGCTACTAACTTTTTCCTAGTAAACAAAAGGCCAACACACACACAAGTTAAGAGTTAACATAAGCTTAAAGATGACGTTTACTTACAGTGCACAGAGAGCGTTTATATGAGTTTAAAGATAAAGTTAAC
Organism: Adelosebastes latens; assembly: GCA_916700685.1. Classification (NCBI taxonomy): domain Eukaryota; kingdom Metazoa; phylum Chordata; class Actinopteri; order Perciformes; family Sebastidae; genus Adelosebastes; species Adelosebastes latens. The sequence goes on along the minus strand of CAKAKR010067790.1, from coordinate 88,546 downwards.
TTACAGTACACACAGAGCGTAAGCCCCGTTGACGCTCTCGCTGTCCCGCACCAGGAAGCTGCCGTCTCTGCCGGCCCGGGCGAGCAGCTCCTCGGCCGCAGCTCGACTCAGGTCCCGGTGATACCACATCGGCGGTGCTGCGGGCCCCAACGGAGAAACACCACCAGAAACACCACCACCTCCTCCTCCACCTCCTCCACCGGCCATGGCCACAGCCCTTCAAACCGGGTTCAACTCAAGCTTTCTTCCAGACTTCTCCTGAGAAAACTCCCAGCTTTTCCTCCAGACTACAACAGTAATCCAGTGAGAAGAACCGCTGAGAAAAGTAGGTTTACGGGGATAAAAGTTGTACATTTAAGTTATATTAAAGCTGTTTTTTTGCGTCTGTTTCCTCAAGTTCCTCAGAAAGACTCAACACCCTCCTCTTTCGCTTCCCAGTCCCACGGAAATCAGGGTATGTAAATCCTCACTGGAGACCGGAGAGCAGCAGAGAGGACGACCCACCGAGTCAAACCTGCCTTATTGTTGTTATAAAGCATTTCCGGTTAGACTTTTCAAAATAAAACAGGTTGTTTACAAATTGACAGTGAGACATTTTATTTGCAGGAGCAAAATGTCACCCCACAAGCTTTGTTTCCTGTTGTGTCCATCTCTAGACAGCTTGACAGAGCTGAAGGAAAGGAGGGATGGAGGGATAAAGAGACACTGGGATGTATAGAGAGAGAGGAGGAAAGGAGGGATGGAGAGAAAGAGAAGTAAAGGAATGGATTAATATTATTTTATTATTATATTATTTTTTATTTTATTGACAGTTCCCTTACATGAGAATCATGTAACAATGTATATTTATTATCTATTTGTTTTCTCTTATCTATTTTATTGCTATTTACTATATTTTATTAACTTATTTGCTGTCCTTCACCGACCTCTGTTTGTCAGTTCTACTGGTCTGTGATTGACATAACATTTTGGATGGTTGTCTGGATGTTGTCTGTATTTTACATACAAAATCATCAACAAATAAACTATAATGCATTGTTATAGACTGAAGTACAGTGTATAAAGAAGTCAAAAATAGTGGCACCTTGGCCAACTACTAACATTTAAAGGTCCCATATTGTAAAAAGTGAGATTTTCATGTCTTTTATATCATAAAGTAGGTTTAAGTGCTGTATAAATACTGTGAAAGTATCAAAACACTCAATCCACAGAGAAATACCCACAGCCCGTATTCAGAAACTCTGCATTTGAAACAAGCTGACAGGATTTTTGTCCATTTGTGATGTCACAAATCTACAATGTTTAGACCATTTCACAGTTTTAAACGTAAACATTCTAAATGTGTCCCAGTTTATTTCCTGCTGCAGTTCATGTGAATGACACCAGCTGACAGGAAGTAAACATGGACCCAAGCTGTTGCCTAGCAACCTAATTCCATTGAAATGCACTAAAACGGAGCGTTTCAGGCAGATAGTAAATACAGGTATATTCAAACCGACCATATGAGAAACATAGAGGTTTTTTTTAACATTACAGCATGTAAACATGTTCTAGTAGAAACATAAAATACAAGTATGAACCTGAAAATGAACACGATATGGGACCTTTAAATGCTTCATACACATTAATGCAGCTATAATAATAATTCAAGAATATGATATATAATGATATAACACTCTGAAAGAGGGCATTGCTCATTATGCATACTTTTACTTTTGATACTATTTTATATTTGTATTGTTTACGACTTACAGAACACTTATGTAGACATTTTATTTTATTTCTTATTTTACTATTGGTCAATGGTGCTTTTTAATATATATTTATATAATATATATACAGTTCTTTCTATTCCTTACCTTTATTTGCCCAGCTGTGTTGTCTTTGTTCCTAGCTTTTATTTATATTTCTGTGTAAGTAAGCTTAGAGAGATGCATAAAACCGGAGTCAAATTCTTTGTATGTATGTACTTGACAAATAAATCTGATTCTGATCTACGAAAGTACATTTATCGCATAATACTTTTTATGTAGGTAACATTATACATGCAGGACTTCTACTTGTAACTGAAAGTTTTTGCAAAGTGATATAACTGTTTTACTTAAGTAAAGGATGCAAGTACTTCTTCCTCCTCTGAAGAGGGGGGAATAAAGTTTAGTTCTCCCCTTTGTTGGAGTACAAACCAATCCTATATCCTGTGGGTTCTTGGCATAGGCTCAAGTTTCTGTGGTTTTATAGCTTTAATTAGGCTTACACCATTTAGAATAAATTGAGGATTTTCTTGCTAATCCTTGCTAAAAGCTACTAATGTGAACTAAAAGATATTGCAGCTAGGCTGATAACTCATCACCTTCTCTTTAAAGTGTACAAATCTTTGAAAATGACCTGGTTTATTTTCTCTCTACTCTTGTATCGTGGCTCTAAGTTGTAGCCTCCATGGTCAAAGCCTTCACTAAAGCCAGAGGGCGTACCTCTTTGAATATCAGTGTGACCTGCAGCCACCGAGGAGGCCAGGCTGCTGTAATTTCACAAGCTCTAATCCAGTTATGCAAGCCTTTTCTTTTCCAGACCACACAAACCCTTACAGGTGTGTAACTGTCCACCTACTAGGAACAAGACTGGCAAAACACAGGAAACAGCCAACCCAACATAATGTAGAGATTTTTCTCTCTAGTTGCCCACAAAACGTCTGACTCCTAAAATGTAGTATGGGTACACACACACACACACACACACACACGCACACACAAAGAAATAGAGAGCGTTAAAGTGAGGAGAGAGGGTGAGAGTTGGGCAGGGTGGTGTGTGTGTGTGAGTGTGTGTGTGTGTGTGTGTGTGTGTGTGTGTGTTGCCAATGACCTCAGAGAAGCTGAATATTAATAGCCACAGGGACAGCAGCCATCCCAATTCTATTTCTGACTATGGCATCACACTGTGTGTGCCTGTGTGTGTCTGTGTGTCTGTGTGTGTGTGTGAGCTGACTGTAAAAGACTGTAAAAGTATGTGGCTTAACTTAACAATATGTTTGCATGCAGGGATCGTAAAAGCCATGTTGCTGAACGTCACATGGAATAAAACTACTTTGTCAGCAATCGAATCTTAAAAATGAATAATTTTGCTCTTTTTTTTTTCTTTTGCATCCTACCATAATTGTCTGGTAACTCTGAAACACAAGTCTATAGTCATGCTAAGAGCACGATGAGGCTGTTTAGTGCTCATTACAAACCCAAAAAACAAATTGTTTGATGGATGAACAATGGATAGACTTTTGTAAAGTCGTGCCTGAGAGTCAGGCCAGAAAACAGGCCATGTTGTTACCTATACATAACCTACAGTATATAATCTATCCTCTTCCCAAAGGGTTGCTTTAGGCCACTCTGGGTCACACTATTCTGTGTGGACATCTCATCATCGAGTCATCTTTTCAGGCTCAGCTTCACATCCTTAGACTCAGCTATATACTTAAAGTATTCTTAAAGCTATAAAGTCAGGATGTCAGCATAACTTTTAGCATGTCATGTCACATAGAAGTTACATTTTTCCAGTTTCTGAATTTTATGATAATGCCCATATTTTTCTATGATATCTGACATATTAAAATAGTATGTATGCGCTAAATATTATGTAAGTATCTGTAAAGCAAACTAGCATTGATGCTCCATTAAAGATAGAAAGCTATATGTCATTTTAAGTAAATGCCCAATATTCTTTTTCCCTTCCATGACCAAATCATACAACCCTAACTCAACATTACTGCACTGTTCATGTAGTGTGTAAATTACTCTAGTTACTTATGAGAAATGCTTGCAGCCAGCATCTTCACATGTCTGAAGACAGTTCTTCAGTGGGAGAATATGAACTGCATTGTGTAAATTGAGGGGATTATGATACATTGATGGAGTTTGTTGAAACATCTTCTGTTATTCCAACCCAGATTAAGTATTCTTTTAGTATGTTCATGCTCATGTTTGAATAAAACCATTGGATCAATTATGGCTTCTGCAATGAGATGGTCCCATGCAAGACCACACCTCTCTTTGTATAGGCAGGTTGTTTATGCATACAGTTCATGCAGAGAAAAGAGACAGGAAAGACTGGCCTGGGGTTCACAGTTGACCTTGCAATGCTAAATTATACAGTGGTATCAACAGGAAGGATGTTATTATCAGCCTCAGAAATGGAGCAGCACTTTGACACGTCAGTCAGAAGGTAAGGCCACATTTTCAAAATATAAAGATACTGCTGACTGCATCTGTTATGTCTTTATAAATTTACTAGATTCATTATATCATGCCTTGGATATAAAGCGCACAAAGTTGCGCCCCACCTTAATACGCACACTAGCTAACCAATCACAAGACTTATTCAAAGACCTGATAGAACACATTCAGACGTGGCACTGACGCACACATATGTAAACTAATGCCCCCTCACAGTCACACACGCACACACGCACGCGCACACACACACACACACACACACACACACACACACACACACACACACACACACACACACACACACACCCATACACACATACTGTATATAGCGACTGTGACACAAAAACACACTTAAACATAGGGGGAGGAAGAGAGACATTACTCTCTCTCTCTCTTTCTCTCTGTCCCTTTCTCCCTCTCTCTGTCACACACTCACACACACACACACACACACACACACACTGAAGGGACTGGAGCTCCATAATTACCCAGCAGTGGAGCCCACTAACCACTAGCTGGCCCAGAGTGGTCATGTGATGTCGTGATCACTGGTGCCCAGTGCAGAGAAACATTTTCCCTTCATGCAGATCCTGGGTCAGTTTTATCGTTTCCTCAGTGGTGGTTGAGGTTATGAAGGGGTTATTAAACTGATCCATAGTTTGCTCTCACTGAAATATCATCCCAGAGCTGCACAGTAATACAGTATGAGACATGTCTCTGCATGCCTTGTCCAGATGCACAAGTTTATTTTTGTTTTCTTTATCCACACAGATTTTGGGCTACTTCTCCATTCTCTTGCATTTTTTGTGTGTCTATATATATACTGTATTTTTATTAATGTTTTGCTGTTTTTATCCTGATGGAGAAAAGCATTATAGCTACTACTTCTTCCCTGTTTCCAAAAAGAAGATTTGACAAGGTTCAGGTTGAGTTTGATCCTATTTATTCACACTATGAGGACATTTTCCAATATCCATGTAGCAAATGATCACAGCTTCATGGAGCTTGATGGTTGGATGGACAATACCTTATAAGGAAATTAATAAGAAAATAATAAACTAAGCAGGAAATTTAAAAAAGCACCAGGAACTGCAAGACACAGAAAATAAACCAGATAAGTATATGAACTAGTAAATGATTAGCCACCTCTGTGGTGATTTGCATCAGGTGCACTGGTGATGACTCAGGTCATTCTCTGGGGCAGATCTGGATCCAGATGTAGTTTCAACATCATTTTAAACATTTCTTTTATTAAAGTATCACAGTTAGAGAATTATACAGCAACACAACTTCTACTTTATAGTTCAATATTGCTGAACTTGCAAGTGGGGGCTACAGTACTTCTACAAGGAGGCAGGTTATTTTGAACTAAAGTTAGATAAAAATGTGCATCACTCTTATAAGGAGAAAAAATCAGCACGTATACAGTATACTCAAGCAGGTGCTCTGGAAATGATGAGCTTCTCCTTCTTTAAAGACACTGGAGGTAAAAAAGAAATTAAATTAAGAAATTATTATCTTAGAAGTCACCTCTAGAGTTTAAAAAAGTTGTAGAACTGTATACAACTTTTTTTTTTTAGTTCAACATGTTTGGGGTTGCTAGCATCCAAATAATGTAGAGGAAAACTTCAATACTCAAGTCTTTAATAAACACTAAATTGAAAGTTACAAATACTCCAAAAAAATCAGATGCACAACTGTACTGGAAGACATGGACATACAAAAAAAGATAATACTATTTATTGTTGATATTTTTATTTTGTGATGTTATCAGTGAATCTTTTTTTCTGTTCATAGATGCAAACCAGAGGGGTCACCTTACCATCAATTAGGAGGCTAAACGACCCAAAAGGAGACAAGAAAGCAACAGAGACGGGAGAGCATTTGAAATCAGTTTAATTGGTACCTTCAAGGTGATATAGGATAGGTCAAGGATATCATTTTATTACATAATTGCAGAGAAAGATGCAAAAGCCAGGAGAAGTAGCGTTGTCATGGTGAAGCTTTGGTTTTGCTGAGCGTTGTTAAGGTAGTACTCGGCTACCTTCTTGTTGGGGTTTGTCCCGGTGAACCAGAGCTGCATGCAGCGGCCTGAGGATTTGGTGTGGGTGGTGTAAAGGTAGGAGTTGGACCAGATCTGCTCACACATGGACTTGGGTGTGGGATAAACTTCGGTCCACTTCCTGCATTTGCTGTCTGCAGGGCATTTGTTAACACCTGTAGGGGAGAGAGGGAGAGAATAATTGGATGGATTTTATTTAAATGCAGTAATTACCTGACAACCTTTAAGAAGATCTCTGTATGTGTTCATGAGTGAGGGAGGTGTTCATAATCATAAGTGTTTTGTTTTGTTGTGCAAATGTGTATGCAAAGGTGTGAATTTGTTTTTCTGTGGTTACATACAAAAATGTGAGCAAGTCTGTGCTTTACCCTCTGTGTGTGTGTGTGTGTGTGTGTGTGTGTGTGTGTGTGTGTGTGTGTGTGTGTGTGTGTGTGTGTTGTCTGAGCTCCAGTCCCATCCCTTGTGCCAGTTAGTCTTACAGGTGAAATCATTCTTGCAATCTTCCCACCAGTCGTGGCAGTCCTCCTTACACAGAGGCACATCGAGGATACGCTCCTTACGCCAGCTCTGATCCACCTACACAAATAATAATAATTGATTAGCGTGGATGATCCATTATTTCAGAGCACAAGTGATATATTTCTAGAATTAAACTCTTTGCCCTCACAGTTGCAATGCCATGATCTGTCAGGTGAGTTATAAAAGGTGTCCACAAATTAAAATGACTATGATAACATAGAATAATGTCAACATACAGTATGTGGATTAACTGTCCGGACAAGTCTGTACTTTCAAGTTCTAATGCTGCCATCTAGTGTTGCAAGTACACACATACAAGAGAGACTGAGAGCACAATAATACACACTGGTTGTATCCAGGGTCCCAAGTGTGGCGAGCACTCATAGAAGCAAGTGTCTTGGGTGAAATGTTTCTTGCACTGGGGGCTCATGACCCCACAGTGATTCCAGTTGAAGTTGTACAGGTAGGAGTTATCCTCGTGGGCTTCTGAGCTGGTGTTGGCAGTACAACATGCATTGTCACGCCAGGGAGCACACTGGGAAGAGGAAAGAGGGGGGGAGGTCACTTTATGCTGCTGAACCAAAAACATTGTTTTGAATCTCCCAGCAATGATTTGATTTGTTTGATGGGGACATTTGTGTTCACCACCTGTTGGTAAAGCTCTCCCTCAGGGCCAGGGTTTACTTTGTGGTGTTTGGCGTCCATACACATGTTGAGTTTGTCCTGCGACAGAGCGCCACTGGAGAGGGCTAGCAGCAAGGCCAGGACAACCCACATGGCTCTGCAGCAGAGAGGCATTAACATAGGAAAAATAATACGACATACAGTACTGGTCAAACTTTTAAATCCATGTCACAGGCATGTCCTGTAAGTAAGACACACATACCTCAGTCACTTATATATCATAGCCAGCAGGTGTCTGTTTTTTTTGTGTGATTGAAAATATTTGAGATCTGTTAACAGTATTTAGTCTTATTGTTTGTGCATTGTCAGCAGAGCTCTTTTTAGTACCAGATCATATGTTTTAATGTCTTTATTTAATCACTGTTTGTGTTTCTCACCTCTCCTCTAAACTGTGCATTTGCCAGCCCCTTATTTGGACCCAGGAACTCCCAAACCAATCCCAATCAATTTGGACTCCTTTTATGGTCACAATTCTGGAGGAGTTCGCCAAGTGTGGTGTTGTTGGAGGGGGGATGTTATGTGTTTTGGGAGGAAATGCTAATTTTGTGCAGTTTTTGCCAACATTTCCTTTTATTTTAACATATTGAGAAAGGTTTCCTCGCTGTTAACGTAAAATATTTATCTGTTGAGAAACAGACAAATCATTGCTATTAATCATTTTTTAATAAAATTGTTATTTTCTGAAGTAGGGCCCGAACTTAAAGGGGCACATGTGCAGAATTGTTTTTTATTTGATATTCCCCTATTTTTCTTTTTGGGAGTCTTCAGTTTAGTTTGTGTCAGTTTTGCCTAAGCTGATCTGCACTGTAAATAACCTGCGTCTATTCCACTGCTAAATTCACGTCAAACAACCTTACACATCTGCATAAAAACAAGTTTCTTAAGACTATCCACGTTTTCTCCCATAATTACAGGCACTCCCATACTTACAAGGCTTCTTTGAACAAAACAACCCACATCTTGAGAGAATCTTTTTTTTTATTAAATCTATATGCAGAGAATTGTAGAAAGTGTATTGCTGAGGTGTATTGCAAGTTCTGTATAGGAACAATGAGTATAAATGTAAAATGCATTTTCTTTATGAAAGTTATAAGCTGAAGTACAACACCTCATAAACCAAACAAAATCTGGCACAAAGTTCAAGTTAACCACAACTCAAACTGATGACCTTACAGTCTTCACACAAGTTATCTATGTGACAGACTGGAGAGAAATAAACAATGTGCTACATTTGCCATTCATTTTTAAATGGAAATTGTGCCTTTTTTTTTTTAATTCTGCAATTTTGTAATATGTATTTTATTTTCAAATACTTCCAGAACCATATGGTATGGTGTAAAAAGTTTCAAACAAAGCCTACAGTATTTACATCAAGTGCCAACTCAATCTTTGATTGGTGTTGGAGGTTATGAGGTTAACTCACTATATCTGATGGACATTGGCCCACTGCAACCACTGGAACATATAAAATCACTCTTTAGCCGCCCTTCATTCAGTTTCTTTTTGTCATTTCTATGTGACAAATTATTGAAAATCTGAAAAATGTGTTAATCACTGCAAAGACACTGTTACAAATAAACTATATGTACTATATATACATACACCAGTGCTCCTAAATGTAACCTCAAAAACACAACGAAAGAAACTACAAAGACACTGTGAATGTGACAGAAATACTTGAAGAACTGTTTCAGCCTTCTTCCTTCATTTAAAAGAAAAAAGAAAATCCCCCCTTACCCTGCAACCTAAATAGCAACTTTTTTAGAGGCCAATGAGAAGATTTCTACAAGCATTGTAGAAAGTGTATTTCTGAGGGAAGGAAAAGGGAGGAAAGCTCTGTATAGGAACAATGAGTAGAAATGTAAAATGCATTTTCTTTATGAAAGTTATAAACTAAGTACAACACCTCAAAACCAAACAAAAATCTGGCACAAAGTTCAAGTTAACCACAACTCAAACTGATGAATTTACAGTCTTCATACAAGTTATCTATGTGACAGACTGGACAGAAATAAACAATGTGCTACGTTTGCCATTCATTTTTAAATGGAAATTGTGCCTTTTTTTAGAATTCTGCAATTTTGTAATATTTATTTTTACCATATGGTATGATGTAAAATGTTTCAAACCAAACCTACAGTATTTATATCAAGTGCCAAATCAGTCTTTGATTGGTGTTGGAGGTTATGAGATTAACTCACTATAACATAATATCTAATGGACATTGGCCCACTCCACCCTCTTTAGCCGCCCTTCATTCAGTTTCTTTTTGTAATTTCTATGTGACTAATTATTGAAAATCTGAAAAAATGTTGTAATCACTGCAAAGACACCGTTACCAATAAACTATATGTATATACATACACCAGTGCTCCTGAATGTAACCTCAAAAACACAACGAAAGAAACTACAAAGACACTGTGAATGTGACAGAAACAGTTGAAGAACTGTTTCAGCCTTCTTCCTTCATTTAAAAGAAAAAAGAAAATTCCCCCTTACCCTGCAACCTAAATAGCAACTTTTTTAGAGGCCAATGAGAAGATTTCTACAAACAATGATGAACAGATTCACATTACCTTGTTAGATTCTGTGATGATTCCTTGCTGAAGGGATGATCCTACAAATCAGTGTCTCCAGTCAGCTCTTACACACTTCTGAAGACCAAACAAGACTTAGAAAACACACGTCTGGGGATGCATGTGTGTGTGTATGTCTCCAAAGTCCAAAGTCTGTGCCAGTGTGATCAGTGCCTCGCAGGTGTGTGAGTGTTTGAGATAGAGAGAAGGAACGAGAAAGAAGAAGTGCGTAGGCCTATGTGATAATCTGGGTTTTACTACATTTTACTGTGAGGAGGGTTTTCTTATCTCAAGGCCTACCCTGCTCTTTCTCTCTCTCACACACACTCACACACTTGCGGTTGACGTTTGGTATGAAATGGCAGTGTGACTTCTGGGAATGCAATAAGAAGTGTAAAAAGTGGCAGTTAAGATAAGTTTCTGCTGCATCTGTGTTGGTGGTTTCCTGATTCATCTAAAACTTTCAACATTACTAGCATGTTGAAGTGGGTGGTTAATTTGTACAGGTGTAAATTAGTTACAGTTGCTGATTTAGATTACAAGGTGGATGTCCTCAAATAAAAATTTTAAAAAAGAGAGAGAGCACACATCAATTGTTTCAGCAGCTTTCTTATTGTTTGAATAGGAAATTGTGTCAATGTACAGTTTGATTTCATAGATGAGTAATAAAAACAAGGTTTTGTATTTCTATAGGCCTATTTAGATTAATCCACCAGTCCTACTTTGGTAACAGCATTAGTTCCTATACATTCCCTATAATAATCTGTGTGGAAAGAATGGAAATTGATTAGATTCTTTGTGTTTTATATTTATTCACAATGCAATTAATTAGGCAAAAAATAAATAATCAGGTTCACAAATGAAAGAAAATGCCCTTAGTCATTCAACGGTTATCTCAACAGGTGTCCCTTGCCGTTGATTGAAATATTTATCAGTAATTTGCTGATATTTCTATATTGTCTTTAGCCCAAAGCATATATCTCGATGAACTATCCTTAAGTCAATGTCCCCTTACTATTAATAGGGTTTCTCTATCTGATAGAAAGTGTACTAACGCTTTTATTGGAAATCATCTTGAATATATTACTACTCCCATATGTATATACAGGTGGCTATATTTAAATAGAAAACAATGGATCATTATCTGTCTGTTACCTCATTAATTTATAATTTCAAATAGAATCAATGAGTTTCTATTTAAGATTTTGCACAGGTTCTACCCTACTAAAGCTAATATTTGTAATTTCTTCGCAACCATTAACAATAGATGCACTTTTTGTAATTGTGAAAGGAACATGTGTTTGTAGGTTGTTTTCATGCTACTTCTTTTTGGTTTCATTTACAGAATAACCTCTCAAAACATTTTGAAAAAGATATCATACTAACAAAAAATTGAGATATGACTCACTTTTAACAATCCCAGTTTTTCAGCAGAAGAAATTTACATAATTAATGTGATTAATATATTAGCAATATATTATATCCATATATATTATATCCATACAATTATATGGCTTAAAACAATAGCCTCGTTTATACTTTTAAGGATACTGATTCTAAAACATATTTGCCCCTCAAACATATAAACACATCAGAGACTGCACCAACCTGTCCACATTCAAATCACAAATCAAAACTCACCTTTTTAGAACTGCTTTTAATGTGTGATTAATATTGTGTGTTTTATATCTTTTTTATGATGTCCTTGTTTTGTTTCAAATATTTTTTATTAAGAAGCATGTGCATGTCAGTGATACAAACTTTTGTGGGGTGTTTATCATGCCTCATTTTTTATATATATATAAACAAAAACAGACAAAACTAGAAACTAAGGGCAAACAAAATGGAGATTAAATACACAAAACATACGTAATGAAAGGAAAACAAAACAAAACAAAACAGAACAAAAAAAAACAAAAAAAACAAAAAACACAGACAACACCCTAAGGCAAACAAATCAGGGAGACATTGGCGACATACAGTATATACATAAACAGGTGTATGATGTCCTTATTTTATGATCTTTTTATCTACAGTATGTAAAGTGTCTTTGAGTTTTTAGAAAAGCGCTATATAAATAAAATGTATTATTATTATTATTATTTAAGATTGAAAACTTAAAAATTCTGAATTGGCAAAAATTAGATTACTTAGACATTTCATTTCATAATCGTTTTTGGTTTTTATTCCTCTTTTCCTTTCCTTACATATTATTTGTTCTATAATTTATTTTATTTTTATATTATTTTTATACTTCCGAAATAAAGTATGAAATTAACAAAACAAAATGCTAACCAAAAGGACAGTACATTCTTGTTTTTGCGTCACTTTCCTGGCTCGACTGCTGCCACCGAAGGCGGAACCATTGTGAAGTGACACTCTGACTAGAGCACACCGGAAATACTGACTGATAGGTGAACACCAGAGGTTTCCGGTTAATTTTGTTTTGAAAAATTTGAAATCCGGATCTAGAGATTGGCAGGTACTTCTTTACACTATCTATAGTTTCACTGTGAATTACAGGTAAAATAGCATAATATATTACGTCATTTTGTTAGCTAGAAGATTCTCTGGGTGACATTAACGTTATTTTTTAGAGTTACGTTACGTTATGTCATAAAACAAAGACTTTAAATCAACACTAATATACAGTGTCCCTCCTGTGTCGCTTTAAACTGTGTCCGACACATACTTTTAAAGCTCCATTTCTCTCTGGCAGACCCGGGTTTTAACGCTGTGTTTGTTGTGTTGATGCTGAGTGACACTGTGTTTGTTGTTGTTTTGCCCCCAGACATGTCCACGCTGTTCCCCTCTCTCTTCCCCCGGATAACGGAGTCCCTGTGGTTCAACCTTGACCGACCCTGTGTGGATGAGACCGAGCTGCACCAGCAGGAGCAGCAGCACCAGACCTGGGTAAACAAACACCTGTGCTGTAAAACACACAGCCTCTTTCTCTCTCTCTCTTCATACTTTAATAATGTGTGTGTGTCTCTCCCTCAGCTGCAGAGCATTGCTGAGAAAGACAACAACCTGATGCCCATTGGGAAACCTATATTTGAGGTAATGATATAATCAAAAGATTGATTTTTAATGCTGCTATTGGAGTTTCATCATGCCACAAACATACACTCAGGTTCAGGTGACTTTATTTGTACCCGCAGGTAGATTTGTTTTGCAGCAAAAATAGAGGATGGCATCCGTATTGACAATAAGGTAGAGCACAGACAAGAGACAGACACACCAAAAACATGACAAAGAGTACTCAAAGGCTTACTGGGATCAGAGGCCTGTACTACGAAGCAGGATTTGTGGTTATCGAGGTAACTTCAGGGTTAACTCTGGGTTTTCCGTACTACGAAGCTGGTTTACTTCTTACCGGGGTAGATCACCATGGTAACTTATGCTGAACGGCTAACCTGCTCCGGAGCAGGTTATGTTCCAGATAAGAGATCAACTCGTATAAAAACACCTCCTACTGACCAATCAGAGCTCAGTGCGGTGATTGTATGATAATATTACACACATATGAAGAAGTTTAAGTCATAATCCAGACTAAAACAACACAATTTAAACTGACAAATGCAAGAAGGACAGTTGGATTTACGCTGTGGGTGTTTACCTCTTTGAATTATATTTTTATATTTATTTATTTTTACTTCCTCTTGAGTCCGTTTCACACCGCCACAGAGGGGGGAAGCAGGTGAAAGGATGTTTAAATAGTCATATACGCCAAATTGTACACGCAGGGTTAAAATAGGTGTAATCCATTCATCTATTACACTCTTTAAAGCTATTTATATTTAGACGACTATATCTGACTTTTGAGTTTTCGTTAAATTAATAACTCTGTTAATTTACGTATTCACACATCGGGAGTTTTTTCTTTTTCCAGCTGTCCTTCCTGCATTTGGCAGCTTCAACTGTGTTACTTTTAGTCTGGATTAAGTGTTTAACTTCTTCTTATTTGTCTAATATAATTTACTCTTTGTTAAATGTGTCTCTCTGTCTGTCTGGCTGTCTGTCAGTAGTCTTATTCATGTCTGTGATTGGTCAGATGCTGCAAACACCTCCCAGTTCATGTGAACGCGCTCATAGCCAGACTGAGAAACTCTGGGTTGACTTACCGAGTTGATAACCAGCTTCGTAGTACAGTTTAGCGAGATCTCGTTTGTTAGGGTAAGTGAAGCCAGATAACTAGAAGATACCCTGGGTATGTTGAACTTGCTTCGTAGTACAGGCCTCAGGACCCAGCAAAAAGAAAGCCACAAGAACAATATAAAAAAACACTGAAATATCAGGACAAAAAAACCCACAATAAATGAGAAAAGGGATAAACTTTCCATAAATATGTGGAAAAGCTGCTAGGACTTATTTAAATGAACAATTGCAGCTGGAACAAAGTGATTCCTGTAGCGCTTTGTTCTACACCTTGGGACCCTAAACCTCCGACCAGATGGGAGAAGCTGGAACTCACCAGACAGAGGATGAGAGTCATCGTGTGAGATGTAGTTGGCTATCCGCTGTAGCTGCCTGGTATACAGGGACTCTAAACTCAGCTGTGACTCACCAATCAGCCGACTGGACCATTTAACAATCTGACTCACCCTATTTCTGTCCTTCAGAGGCATAGTACCAAACCATGACTCTAGTGAAAAGGATAAAACAGACTCAATAAAAGCACGATAAAATAGCGTCATCATGGTTTTTCCGATGTGGAAGTGGGACAGCTTCTTACACTGGTAACATGTTTCCCTCCAAGATGTTTCTGCTGCCAGTAGACCACTTACACTTACACTTACAAACCAAAAACTGACAATAACTGCACTATACTGTATAATGACTGTGCAATATCATTATCATTATTACTACTCAGGTGTAATTCATACTGTGCAATATTTTCAGGTGGAATTTCATTTCATTCTCACTGCAATATCATTTTCCAATTATACAATTTTGTTAATAGTCTGTTTATTGTCAATACTGTATATACTGCTCCTATTTTTATACTTCCTTCTATTTAAATGGTTCATATTTTGTTACACTTTGTTTAGCTCTTTTTTTTTTACTGTGTTAGCTGATGCATCTTGTTTTTTGCACTATCCCCTTTACTGCTGTACACTGCAAATTTCCACACTGCAGGATTAATAAAGGAATATCTTATCTTATCTTATCTTATCTTATCTTATCCATTCATGTCATCTGGCTTTACTGTGGCGCAGGCGGGATATGATGAAGAGGAAGAGGAGGATGACGAGGATGAGGAGGACAGCGAGGAAGACTCGGAAGATGAAGAAGACATGCAGGACATGGATGAGATGAATGACTACAATGAGTCACCTGATGACGGCGAGATCAATGAGGTGCTTTTATTTATGATTTGTAGAGAGTATTTTGCCTGCAGTCAATACAGCAGTACAGTAAATGACTGAGGCCGACTAGAGTGTAATATTTGCATATGATGCTTCTAAGAAGTGGAAGGAATTCATTCTCTAACCTCCACTTAGATTTTGTTAAAATTACATTTTCTAATTGAAGACAGAGTTACTAAATATCTAAAATACACTGAAATTACTCTTGATTACAATAAGTGTTGTTTACTTTTTAGATTCCTTTCGTCTCCCCAAACCAAGAAATAATAGTCTTAAAGGAACAGTGTGTAACATTTTGGGGGATTTATTAGCAGAGATGGAATATAATATTCATAACTATGTTTTCATTACTGTATAATCACCTGAAACTAAGAATCGCTGTGTTTTCGTTACCTTAGAATTAGGGATGCACCAATCTGAGTTTTTCAGTCCCGATACCTCTGGCTCTGGTAAACATTGCTTTCTTAACTTTGTAAAACAAAGTGTAACAAATAAATACATAGATATAAATGTACTGAATTGTTATGTATTAAAATAATGGTATCCGATACCAGATCGGCCTATTGTCACCGATACCCAATCCAGGTATTTGAGTCAGTATCAGATCGATATCCAATATTAGTATCGGTATTGGTGCATCTCTACTTAAAATGAGCCCTTCATATCTACATAGGGAGCAGGTCCTCTTCACAGAGTCCGCCATGTTGCTCCGCCATTTTCTACAGTAGAGAACAAAACACTAGCTCTAGCTAGAGCCTTTTGCGTTTTTACGTTACAATGAACATTCTTCTGGAAGAGCGGTAATGTGAGCCGCAGAGTGCAAAACCGTGGTACCATCGGCCGTTGTCTGACTTCCGTTCCTCCCTAAAGTAGTGTTATTATGGTAAGGATGACCTCTGAGCGAGGCGAACGACGTTACCACGGTTTTGCACTGTGCGGCTCATGTTACCGCAGTCTTTAAAAGGGAGGAGTGAGCGGAGGGGTACTCAGTTGGTTGCAATCTGCAACCACACCACTAGAATCCTACACACTGTACCTTTTAAATGTTGCTCTGTTTTCTTCTGCCAGGTGGACATGGAGGGACCAGACCAAGACCAAGACCAATGGATGATTTAAGACAAAAGACAATTTTAGTCTCCATTAAGTTCAGCTGTCTGGCACTGGATTTCTACTCCCCACTTAAAACACGACTGCTTCCCCTTCAGTCTGTGACACAGATATATTTTTTTAATTTGTGTAAACAGGAAAAGAATATAGTTGAATCAAAGCTTGAATCATGACGTCCTTCAGAGGGAGGTTGGGTGAATCATGTCTCGTTTCAAGCTGCAGTTGGCCTGTGAAGGCCGTGGACGTCGTTGGACATTGCTGTGAGTGTTGCTACCTGGCACAGACACACACACACACACACACACACACACACACACAAGGTCCTGCTGTTTTGCAACCAGTCGGTCACACACCCACACAGTGACAACAGTAGGCATCAGCCCAGTGATCCCTCATCTAAACTTTGACCTCGTCATATCTTCAGTCATGTGCCACTTCTCAGAGAGCCTCCAAACAGCTGACTGAGCACAAACAGCAGTTCAGTCAGCTAATTAATTTGTCACCTATGAAGGAGACGGACAGATTCTTCACCATGTAGTACGATTCTGTTTCACAGCTGCTAATCTTTTGTTACAGATATCATATTCTCAGTGGAATCTTCATAAACGCTTGTAAGATATAGTATTGAGACAATGCATCAGTTCTTATTGAAATACATTGTGATCTTTTGTAACTATGTGAAAGGTAAAAGCAGCCATTACTTTTAAAGAATG